>JAEUWK010001044.1:0-63788 GCA_018524425.1 Podaxis sp. AQ795752 | reverse complement strand
AACTAGTTCTTTTCCCTTTGCTCATCCTCAAGCCTTTGCCTTAGTTGCAACCTGAGTGCATAACAAAGGTTGTAACACTTCATTCCTTAACTTACTAAAACTGTCCCCTGAAGAGGCAAGTTCTTGGGTAGAGGTGTAGGGTGCCAGCAATACATCTGGTGGTGTAATTGATGAGAGAGCTGAGGGCAAAGAGAGAGCAGAGTGGGGGTGTAAAAACTGTCTATTTGTCGTGCCTACAACACAATTTTATACTACCAAGTTGATATTGCATTGAACTAGAGGAGAAATTGCTAGAACACAAGCAAATCAAATAGGAATAATGAATTAAATGGAAATTTACCAGACTATGGAAAATTTGACTACCTAAAGGCCATGAATAAATGAGACCAGGTGTTGGATGCTCGAAGTAGGAAAAGCGCCACAATCCTTGTGTTGTCACAGTCAGGGACCAAGGAGCCACCTTCCATGGATGGAAGGGAGCAGTCGGCAGAGTGTCATTGTCATTGCAATGGGGTTCCACTACCATCTTTGTATGGGAGGAGGTGAAAGGGTAGTGTTCTGATGCTAGCCGGTCACCGATCCCCATACCTTCCAGGTACTTTTGCTACTGACTTCCTAGTCAGTCCAAATGTGACTCCTAAGCACATTTTCAAGGTTTTCGGCCTTGTTATAGATGGCGGGCATTGTGTCTGGTTCATGAGTGATGTTCTCAAGCTATTCTGGTGACAAGTCTGTGATTTTCATGACAGGGACTGATTGCAGGTCACAGGGATGGTAGGGAATGAGCCAGAATGCTGTGAAACATAGCTTCAAAATTGAACCATCCAATTCTGCCAGCACATAGGATCCTCCCTTTGTGCGTCAGAGCACAACCATGGGACCAAAGTAATGCAGCTTTGTTTTGCTGCCGAGGTTGCCATCTACACATGAATTTCAAACAAGCACAAGTGCACCAGGGTTGAAGTTGTACTCTTTTATGGTATGTTTGTGTTGTTTGATGAAGTGCTTGACTGACTTGTGCCTTGCTTTCAGGACACATTCTTTGATTTTTGTGAGGTCAGCTGGCCTCTTCTGCAACTGTTTTGCATGATAGGCAATGAGGTTGGCTGTAGGAATAGGTTTGGTGAGGGGAGGGGCCAAATATGTGGCTTCAATGATGTTGAATGGTAGTAGTGGCTCAAGACCATGTGCGATGATGTATGGAGAGTACCCTGTTGACTTCTGAATAGATATTTGTTCTGCCCAGAAAACTGAGGGTGCCACTGATGTCCACTGATGCTCTATCCCATATGCTGCCTTAACCAGAGCCTCCCTAACATCGAAATGATGATGCTCAATTGGACCATTCACTTGTGAATTGTAGGGCAATATTCAGATATGGTTGATCTTGTACTTTTGTGACAGGTACTCAATGGCTTGCACAAATGCTGGCCCATTATCAGTGACGATCTCCTCGATCATGCCCCATTGACATAAGATATCCTCAAAGATAAATGACCCAATCATTTGTGCATTTTCATGTTGAAGCATCCTCCACTCCAGGTATGAAGATAAAGAACAACAAGCATGCACAATATAACAAAAACCATTTGACTTTGGCATGAACATAGTATCAATATGAACTCTTCAAAAAAGAGATAAAGGAATAGGAATGGTGGGAGGAATAAAAATGTGTTGAACTGTCCTAATCTGACACTCATGGCAGGTCTTGATGAACCATCAAATGTCATCATTGAGATATGGCCACCAAAATCATTTGAGGATGCATACTCACATCGTAAAAATGCCCTTGTGGCCAAGATCGTTGTGTGTGCTCTTCAGTAGGTGATACCGCTTTTCTTCATCCACCACCACTAACTTATGTTTCCCTTTAACATCCTTCTTCCACAGCCTTCCACCTTTGACAAAGAATCCTCCTGCATTTCACACAAAATGTCTAAAGGCATCCTCAGACATTTCTTCAAGTCTCTTGGGGTCCTCCAGGAAGTTTTTGATCGTGACTAGCTTGCGATCACAATTTTGAGCTTTGCTGGATCTCGGAATGCTTAGGTGATCTGCGCTGCTACTTGAGCTAGGGGTTATGACTGTATTTGTGACAATGATGGTAACTGATGACTGGAGGGATGGCCAATGACTCTGGTCTTGTCCCCATAAGTTATGCCTGTTGCATCTGATAATATTGGATGTAGCTGGCACTGTTTGGGGAAGACAGTTATCTCTCGAGGGAACTGAGATGAGTGATGGCTGGTAGAAGAATGCATTCGCATGGTTGATCCGTTCTTCATAGTCATCTTTGGTGATAGAGTCCTCTGGTGCTTGTGGTCGATGCAAGAGACCATTGGGACCATGTAGATGTCCTGGAACATGTCATAGACAAAAGTTGAAGAGTAGAATAGCTGTGATCCATCGATTTACAGCTGTGTTCAGCTGTATGTTGGGATTATTGATCATGCCTTGTATATACTTCATGTCAACTTCCACCACTAAATTCTTCACTCCCACTATCCAGATCCTACAATCCTTCAATGCCCGAAACAACCCAAATAACTCCAACTTCGCCTGCAAATACCAAGCCTCCCTCTCATTCAACAATAATGACCCAAAACGTGATGGGTACCTCTTCCCATCCTCTCTGATCTGTGACAAAATGTACCCAACTGCAATTACGGATGTGTCAACTCCAAGAATGACTTCCCAATCACTTGCATAGTCAATGGCACAAATAGCGGGTGAGGTTTTGACCAATTCCTTCAACTTCTCCATAGCTAACCTCTGCTCTTCTCCAAAAACAAACTCCTCTTTCCTTTGTAGAAGCTTCAAAAGGGGGTGTGCAATGATAGCATAATCCCTGATGAAAATCTGAATGGTACCACATGTACCAAGAAACCCTTGTACGTCACTGATACTTCTACACTCTGGCCAGTTAATAATTTTCTGCACTTGAGACTCATCTGGTAGCTGCCCTTCATATGTGCAACGACAACTGACAATGACCACTGTTGGAACACAGATATGGGATTTCACCACAGAGAAGGTTCCTCCTGCATGCTTGATGTGTTGAATGATGCAGTTAATGTTCTGGAGATGTTCCCAGACAAAACAGCAAATACCAGGGTTTTTGGAAATAGTCTCAAAACCTCCCTCCTTCATTTCATTGCAAGATGGTGGACCTTTAACTGGGACATCATTGACAAAGGGAACTGCAACATGTGGAATTTCATCTTGCAAGAGAAATGTGAGATCTCCGTGCTGGATTTGCATGGAGTTGGTATATCCCATAAGTATTGACATGAGATGAAATGTTCCAAGAGGGGTCTGGAAGGTGGTGAGATCATGAGACTTGGGTGCGAGAGCTCTCTGGTCATATCCAACATAGAGGTTGAAAACTCCATAACACCCACGTCTTCCAAACAACTCTGTATACTGCTTGACCATTGGTGGAAGACCAGAGTCCTTGATCATGACCGCATTGAGTGGTTGTAGATCATGAACAAGATGGAGGGACTTCCCATCTTTCTTGAGGACACAAAACCACCATGAAGGATATGATAAGCTTGAAGGTTTGTAAATGCCTGCAGCAATCTTGTCTTTTATGACTTGAAGAATGTGATTATAGATGCCTGGTGGGATTGGGATGTTCCTTAGACTCCATGGGATGTGCTCAATTGTTGGAATGACCACCAGATCAAAATACTCATCCGAAAACTTTCCTTTCTCCTCCTCACACCATGCAAACCCTAACTCCTGCAACCAAATAAGGTGATGTACCAACTTTTCTTCTTCCAACCATAAGAATCCATCTTTATTAACATTCATAGCCAGTTTACATTCGAGGGTGTAGCAAGTACCAGGTGAGAATTCAGCAGGATGAGTAGGAAGACTGGGGAGAGACTCGAGGGGATCTGAGGGGATATGACAAACAATACGAAACTTTTCTGGCAACATAGTAGCAACAGGCTTGACTCGATTAGCAACTTTCTTGTGGGCAAACATTTTGGTGACTTGATTTTTGACTTTGAGAGCTGATAACAAAATTTCATAGATCTCTTGGGGTTTCGAAATAGGTGCAAATGGTGATGTCATGAAGGCAATGGGCAATATCATACAGCATGAGAGAGGGATTATTGAAGGGGTAAGGGACTTGGGTAATTTGAAGTGAGATATTGGACTGATGATGTCTCCTCGACAGGGTGCCAAATCCTTGACATTTAAAAACCTGATGATAGAGAGAGGTTATGAATACGAGGCTTGGTTGGAATAGTGATGATGGTTTGGGTATTAGGGTCAATGAGAGTGATATGTGATCCTCCATTTGAGAAGTGTCAAGTGCTGGCTTGGGTGAGAGTGAGGAATGGACAACCAAGAAGCATCTCATAGGAGGCATTTTCAACAACCTGGGCTTGTAGATAGAAGACACAATTGCCAATTGACATCCGAAGATCTGGTAGGAGGCCGATCGTTGCTTTGCAAGAAGAATTAGCTGACTCCATCATCATTATCTTATCCAATCTCATAGGTATTCCCAACTTCTCCCATATATCCTGCCGTAAATCAATAATCTGCAATCCTTCATCCAAGATAGCATCAACTGCAACCTTTCCTTCCAGACTAACTTCAACCATTCGAAGATCCTTGATATGGTTTGCAATGATGAGATCAGAGGGAAGAGGCTGGTCTGAGGAGTGCACTAATGTTGATGCTGGATCTCCTACTTCCTCGACTGTTGCAACAGCAGCACTAGATGCAGGGACTCTCTTGGTGGTGACTTGCTCCTTTACAAAGTGTCAAACCTCTGGCAAGATCACGAGGAGTTCCCTTTGGGTCAGGGTGACTGTGCTATCCATCCCTTTCTTGACAACCTTCTGGATAAGTGCTGGGTCTTCAATGGGTGTTGTATACCGGAATTGGGAAGTATTCGAAGAGGATGAAGTAGGTATGGCTGATAGTGATGTGAGGGGTTGAAAGGGAGTTGATGGGGCTGCTGACTTGGATGAACCATTAGAAGGAGAGTTGTTCTTCAAGTCACAAGTGTTTGAGGCTGACTTTCCCTTCATAGTGTTCCCAATCTTCTTCCAAATATCCTCTGCCCTCTTGAGAGATGATACTGCTACTGAATCAAGTATCCGAAGTTCCTCAAGCTCTTCCTTCATAACTTCTCCTATCATATCAGAGGGAGTCAAGATGTCAGAGGGCATAACCCATGTGTACTGATGAGCCTCTGGCAATGGAGAGGCCTCAACAATGTTTGATGCGACTGAGGGGGGATTTTGAGCCTTGTAGTAGTTGTCAATCTTCTTGATATTCCTTCCACATGCCAACTGGGAAGTGACAACTGTGCCATCTGGGAGTGCAATCCAATGCTCCTCATTTCATTTGCAAAGCCCTCTCCTAATGTAATCCTCAGCTTTGGGACACCTATGGTGGAAGTGTTCTGGGTTTGAGCAGAATGCACAGTCTGTGTTATGAGGTCACAGAGACTGTGAGTTCCCTTGGTAGGACTGAGCACCAAGCTTTCCAGCTAACTTGTTGAGGAACACATCGGAGACAAGAAATTGCTCTAGTGATGACATGTTGAACGTTTCACAAGTGTTTTGGGGTGCTGGAGGAGCTGGTGAAGAATGGGGAGGTAGAGCATAGGATGACAGAGCTAGGGGAGGAGGAGGGAGTGCTGGTGTTGAGTACGAAGCTGGGGTGTAGGACAAAGGTGGAGGATAGGTTGGATAGTAGGATGGTGATGAGGTGGGAAATCCTCCAAGCTCACTCACAGCTGATGTCATGTCAAGAAGAAACTGGGCCACTTTGATGACTTTATCCATAGGCCAAGACTGATGAAGGGGGTGGTCAGGATTCTTGAGATGCAGTCGAGACATGAGCTTTTCGCAAAAACCAAGATCAAAGCCACTAAAGAATATCATGTCCCGTTCTCAATGTGAAACCTCATTCCAAGCCAGGAGCCAGTCACTCATTGTTAAAAACTGCTGGTAGTACTTGCTGAACTGGTAACATGATCACATTGGGAGAGTAGCTTGGTGGTTGGCTAAGGCTTCAAGGTCATAAAAAGTGTATTTGCAGTCTTCCTCGGCTCCTGGGTACAAGGCTATGATGTCTTGTTTGAACTGGTCCCAACTTGTTCCTCTTGCACTAGGACATTCCTTCCATGTCTTGTAGTCCTTCCAACTAAGGTACCGTAGTGTATGCCAAATCATATCTTGGTCGTTGAGCTGACAAGACCTGCCCAGAGTCTCAATTTCATCGAAAAACCGCTGCAGAGGGAGTGGATGTCCATCAAACTTCGGAGCACCTCTATCATTTGGTCCAGGCATCTGACATTGAGGTCCTTCAATGAAGATTGGTGGGACTGGAGTAAGGGGATCGGGGGCTTGAAGGCCATGGGGGGTTCTCCATGTAGCTGGGGCAAACTGCAGGCAGAAAGGAGTCTGGAGACCAATATTGGTGTCATCACCTGACATGCTGAATGCTCAGTAACGTGGTTGGGGTCTGGTACCATTACCCTGAGCAGTTCCAACCTGTGGCACACTCATGTCTGATTGAAAAGGGCACAGATGGGAGGCCAATGGCAATGAGGGGGCCTGGGACAGCATTGAAGATGAAGCAGGAGATGGAGGTGGAGGTGTGTTTGGCGGCAGGGTGAAAAATGCAGAATTTGGGTTGAGAGCTTGGATGGAGGTGTTTAGGTCGAGAGTGGTAGATGCAGTATAGATGGAATTGTCAAAGAGGGTGGAAATGGTGTATGAAGGATACTAGTAGCAACAGAAATGATAAATGGGTCAAAGAGACCCCTCGCGGTGGGCTCTAAATGAAGAGGTGAGTTCTTGGGTAGAGGTGTAGGGTGCCAGCAATATGTCTGGCAGTGTAATCAATGAGAGAGCTGAGGGTGAAGAGAGAGCAGAGTGGGGGTGTAAAAACTGTCTATTTGTCATGCCTATGACACAATTTTATACTACCAAGTTGATATTGCACTGAACTAGAGGAGAAATTGCTAGAACACAAGCAAATCAAATAGGAATAATGAATTAAATGGAAATTTACCGGACTATGGAAAATTTGACTACCTAAAGGCCGTGAATAAATGAGACCAGGTGTTGGATGCTCAAAGTAGGAAAAGCACCGCGATCCTCATGTCATCGCAGTCAGGGACCAAGGAGCCACCTTCCGTGGATGGAAGGGAGCAGTCGGCAGAGCGTCATCATTGTTGCGATGGGGTTCCACTACCATCTTCATATGGGAGGAGGTAAAAGGGTAGCATTCCAATGCTAGCCGGTCACTGATCCCCATACCCCTCAAAGCAGTCAGACTCCAAACACAAACCTCCCCTTTGATCTAGCAATGATGGCAGCCTTCACCACCTTTTATCAACAGTAGCAGCAGAGGCAACAATTGTCTGCTCCTACAGAGAACCTCACAGTAGAGGCCAGCTCCAGTAGAAAACATGGAAGAATGGAGGATCTTGGAGAAGAACAGATTTGAAAGCATAGAACAAATGTTGGGGGGGCTGTTGTAGATCAACGAGATGATGTTATTTGGCTCAAAGATAGATATGAGGAGGACAGAGATTTTCGGTACTTAATGACGTCAGGGATTTTGAAGAGGGTCAAAATAGGGGAGGAGTTGCTGAGAGAGCAGTCAACTACAGTGCTTCACCCTACTCCCTGCTTTGCGTTTTCTCCCTTCCCATTCTTATTTCGTTCTCATACTTTCCCCATGTGTTCTTGCATATAGTTAAAATTTCCAACTTTTTTCGTGTTCTAATTTGATGTATAGCAAGAGATACAAACTCGGGTACTTGTCACGCCTGCCTGGGGAAGCCACATCGGAGTATGGATTTACTGATGCAATCGTAGCCTACTTTGGGTCGTTGCAGTGTCGTTGAGCCTACAGACTCTCGAACTCGGCGCTTTCGGCTGATATGACGTTGGATGTGACGAGCAAAGCAAGGGGAGGCGCAAAGGTGGGGTGGAGTATCGGTATGCACCAAACTCTGTGCAGGGTGTTGCCAATTATGTCAGTCGTAGCCACCAACTCCTTTATGAACCATGCCAGCGAGGCTTTTGAGACCGCCATCAATTAGGTGACAAATGGCACAAGGAACGTTGGCAGAGAGCCATAGATCACTCAGAGTCTTGCTGCTGGCAGGCGAATGACAGTGTCCTGCGATCACTGTTGCAGCGTCAGGAGTGTTATACTAATGTTCTCTGTATAATAATAAAGACTTTGCCAACAGGCACTCAAATTTTCAGTTTCAAGTATGGCACGACGCTATTTGGGGCGCATCAAGGCGGGTTGATTTGGGATTCCAGAGCTCTCAGCAGCTATCATGCACGTCTTTGGTAATGATGTGACAGTCAGCGATCCTCTTCCAGATACGTTTCCCATGGCAAGATGTTAATCATGTCTATGCTGGATTACTGGGAATCGTACATTCACACATGTGCCACCCATCTTATCTGTCTTTCAAGTAATTGGATGCCATCCGCCAGGCGCTGTCACACTGATAGCTGCGACTCCTGAAAAAGCGCTGGCTTCCCTACCCCTAGGCTCAAGAAGGGAGTTTCGAGCAAGCTTTGACCCAACTAGAATCTCGAATAGGTAATACACGAACTTCGCCTCTAGTCAAGGCCCCTTTTTAAGTCCAATACGAATCCATTCGAATAGTGTTTGGGTCAGCCCCGCACGTAGACAGACATCAAGTACAATTTTTTTGGAGAACCCCAGTCTGTCAAATGACAACAACTGACAAAAAATGGATGGCACACTGCCAAGGAACCGAGTGATTTAATTACCACTGGCGCGACTTGCGATGTCTGTTTCTTGCAGTCCCCCCACCGTGATTTAAGGTATTGTGAATACTTGGCCCTCAATGCTTCTAGAAATTACAGAGCTGGTGCGGCTCCTTCGTGTAGGCTGGGTGAGCACTTTCGGCACCTCGCTTTTGCACTCGACCCTCATTCTACTCAGTACCTGGATGGTGTGTGACCACAAAAAAAAAAATGCTTCTTTGTATTAATCTTGAGTCCACTGCAGTCGCAATGATCGCCCTCTACGTACGTCTCTTGGTTTACATTACACTTTGTAGGCTCAAGAAATAGCTGTTAAGGTTTACGATTACTTCCTGACGCTACAAATGGAAGTCACTCTGCTTTGGCCAATGCAGTGGAACACTGCAAAAATTCTTTTTTTCTTCAATAGGTACCTCGTTGTTGGCGACTTCATCCTTATCGTCTTTCGTGATCAAATATCCGGCATGGCACGGTATTGTCCTATTATCCTTCAAGCCACTCTGTGTGGGTCTTCCGCTTGAGCCTGCATAACATCTGAGCTAATTCTCAGATTGTGCCACCAGGGATTTATTTGATTGGAGTCTTCATAGTTGAGCGTGAGCAAGCTTCTTGATTCGTGACATGGAAGCGCGATTCTAAATGACTCTCGTCCGTACTAGTTGTGTTCACCTTCCGTGCATGGGCTATTTGGGAAAGAAATAAGCTTCTGGTCGTTGTTACCATTATATACACGATCGGGGCCTTCATATTGGCTGCAGTGATAGCAGAAAAGGAAGTCATCGTCCTCCAATGTGGGCAACAGAGACTGTTTCAAAACCATCCAGTCAAGCTGACCCATTTTTGCCCACAGACCTTGACCTTCGGCCACTTACAGGCTGCCTGGTGAGATTCGGTCGTGTCAACTTCTACGTTGTTTATGCAGTCATGGCTACCTATGACGTCGGTAAACGCCTCTGTGCATTTATTATATGGGCGCGAGGCTAACGTGCTGGTATTAGGGCTTTTAATACTTATGCTTGTTCCATTTGTCAAAAATTGCAAGTAACATTCGCTCCAGTTTCGTCGTGGTCTCACTTTATGTCTCAGGTCGAGAACCAGAAAGCACAATATTCCGAAGGACAAAACTATTTCGAGCGATTTATGCTGAAGGTAGTGATAGTGCACAAGCAAGTCAATCAGTCCTCAGGCCCTTTTTACAGGCATATTATTCTATATTTGTCAGCTTGGTCAGTTTTTACCTCGTGACCAACAGCAGTCCTCATCCAACTCTGCTGCATAGCGGTCTCTGTGGCGGCTCTGGTTCTTACGTTTAAGATGGTATGTTATTCCACCTTGTTAAGAACCTTTCTCAACGCCAGCTAGCAAGCGAATGTACTCCTGTCATGCTAGTGGGTTACCGTTTACTTTTCGTGAAAAAGGCTTGCTTAAATGGTGGGTCTGCTCAACTCCAGTGTGTTTCGCGTTGTCCGTGTTGTGTTGGCGAACAGAGTAATACTCCACATTCAACTCGCATATAAAAAACGTACTACTGTTGATCAGGAGTTTGACAGCGTTGTGTAAGGTTGAAATTACAAGTTAGCTTTATTTTATAAGCAACACATGGATGTTTTATGAGGCAAGGTGTGTGTGACCAACCTGGCACTGAGTTTGACGAATTCAGATCCCGACGGTTGACGGAAGTTACCGGGACAGTACTTGCCATCACGACCCAGCCCAATTCCCAACAACTCCTCCACCCGCTCCTCCTACAAAATGACCTAGTACGTTCTCATAACACTGAACATAATCGAAACAGTGCTCAGAGACGCGAAAACGTAGCACTATCCTCGGCCGTGCCATCAAAAACGAGCACCTCGCTCTCGGTGTCCTTCTCAGCGCGCTCGGCGGTGGTATACTCGCGACACGAAGCGGAAAGTCGGAGACTAAGCCACAGACAGTGCAGCAAGCCAAGGCTTCTGTTCCTATTAAAGCTGGCTCCAGGTGCGCCCTCCACATCTCGGCACTCTGACATGCAACTGACAAATTATTACAGTGAGGAGGAAGAATTGTATGTGTTCTGACCTTTACCTCTGCGAGGAAAAAGTGTCGTGTACTAATACCTAGACTTGCCAGCATCCGGAAATTCGTCGAAGAGGCCGAGAAGGAGGAGGCCAAGCATTAACACGCTGCCGCAACTTGTTCTCTCATGCACGGTTCACGCGCCGATCGACGTGGTGGTGTACCTGCGCTTGTATAATCTAAGTATAAGGCTGGAATAGACGCATAATCTTCTTGCTCATTTATCCCTTCATGTTCCTTTGAGCGATCGAAAAACTCGCAGGGTTATGCTTTCTTCGTGTTCCTCCATTGCCTCGCCGACTTGCTGCGCTCTATTTCACGTCCTCAATCAACTGCTATATTGCAATTCCCAGGCTCCCTTGACTAGATCTGCTTCCTACTCAACAATGATGCACAGCGTCTGGTATGCGCACAGGGTATATCACCCGTCATTCTGTGTTTTTAAATGACACCTAGGGAATCCCTACCAGGTGTCGAGCCATCGACCCGGTATCCTTAGTTATGTTTCCGTCCGTGGCCGTCGATTGTGAGTCTCCATGTTATCGAGTAAATTGCTGGCGCATATTGACGGAGCTAATCCCATCAAGCGGGCATCAACGTTGATAGTCAAACACCGGGTTTCGCACAATTCTAGGGGGAATGGTGCAAAGACGATAGTGGTATACAAGAACATCTTACAAACTTCTGTCAGAACACTCGCTACTCCTGCGAAATCCTCACCTCAGGAGCCACGTGTCACGTTCATATACACGCAAGCAGCACCGCCAAGCAGCCCTAGTCATATAGGTGAGTGGCTCGAATATATTGCACTTAGCAAGGGTCATATGTTGATCCATAAATGAGCATGAGGTGCAATTGGCAGCAGAAGGTCATTCCCGACCTTCTGTCCACGCCTGCCATAAATCAATAGCACTAGAGATCCAATCGAGTGGATGGGCACGAGCATACGGGTATGCTATATGATACAGGACTCGTAATTCAGATCACATCAACCTCGTAACGATCCATTCAATACAAAGAGTAGCAAGAAAAGTATATCACTGATTCCCAAGTCAATCCCAGGCTGCTTTAATCATATCCGCCGCACGTTCCGCAATGATGTACACAGGAACTTGGGTGTGTGCACATGGCACAAATGGCTAGGACTTTGTCAAATCCCAATGAAACGGTTTGTCGCGTAAAGACTCACCATGACGGACGCATCTACAATCCGCAGTCCGGAAATCCCCTTCACCAATAAATCAGGGTCCACGACTCCCCAATTCGCATTCTTTGGAGACATTGCCGCAGTCGACACTGAATGTAGGGCCGACATGGTGATGTTTCTAAGGACGTTTTCAATCTCAGTATCAGACATTGTGCTCGTAAATGGCGCTTGAATGTCCGTGATGATGTTTTCCCAAACTGGCGCTTTGACGAAACGCATGGCAGTCTTCACCGCCTCGCGAGCGGTGAAGAGGTCGAATTCCGAGTTGAAAATTCCGAGATCAATTAATGGATCGTCGAAAGGATTGTTGGACTGTATTTTAACGGACCCGCCTTTTTTTGCCTCTTGTGAACCTTTGCATTTTTTAGACGAGAGTGTGTATCAAACTTACGAGAAACAGGGCTGACTATGTTGACACCAATACCGTAAACCCCGGCAGAACCCTGTGCATACAGTGAGGAGTTGGGCAAGAATCAGAATGAATGACACCCACACCCAAGACCAGCTCGATGTGGGCAGAGTTCGGACCAGAAGAAGGATCCTGGAATTGTTCAAATATCGGCGAATCGTCTGGTAACCGTGTCCAAGCGATATGGTCACTCGCAATCAGCGCAACATAAGGTCCTGTCCTGTTGGCATTCCAAAGTTCCAGCGCTTCAGCTTGTAACGTTGGGTCAATACTCAGACTACGGTGAATGTGGGTGAGCGTATGCCCGAAGTCAGACAATTGTATCCTTACTTTGCCCAAGGGCCTAAATCGATCGAGTTTGGCACCAAGCCAAACGAAGTAGTGAAGAACGGATGATCAGAAATATTTCGTCCCACACTTGGGTTATGCAGCACTGTTGGTATATCAAGCGCTTTCAAGTCGTCCTGGTCGCCAATGCCTGAGTGCAGAAGGATGTGTGGAGTGAGGATGGATCCGGCTGACAAAATAACTTCTTTGGAAGCCGTTATCAGGGTTGCTTCCGACGAGTCAGGAGAACGGATCTCGACGGTGCGGATAGTCAATCCTTGGGTTGAATTGTTCTGCGTCTCGAGCACTCGGGTCACCCTTGTGTTAAGTACGATGTGTAAGTTTGAACGCGATTGGGTTTGCTCGTCGAGGTAGGATGTCGCTGCACTACTGCGTGTTCCATCATGACCGATTGTGGACTGAAGCCAACCTGGATAACATTTCTCAGTCAAGGCGGGATGCAGCCCTGTCGACCGGCATACCAAGACCAAGTGGCGTCCCAGAGTTCATATCGAGATTGAACTCAAACTCTCCACCTAACTGGCTACCTGCCTGTAGTGTAGCGGAATCGACTGGGGGATGGAGTAAACCCGGAAGTGTCACACCGACTTTCCCAGTAAAGCTATGCACTTCCGGGTCAAATTGGCCTTCAGTATCGTGGTTATCTGCAGGATCCTCGAATTTCTCGTTCTGAAATTATTCTGTTTCAGACTCCTGGTCACAACATTGAAGTGAGATATACCTTTCTGATGTACGGCTGAAGACTGTCCCAACTCCAACCGGAGTCCCCAGTAACTCTCGCAAAACGATCGAAATCAGAGGAAGAGCCTCTAGTATAGAACATTGCATCTTTTGTACGTGTAAGCGTAAATGTGTAACTTCCTTGAACAGAATCAGATATACTCACTGACGGAGCTGCTTCCACCGAGCATATGTCCACGCTGGTAAGTGAAAGAACGTCCGTTTAGGCCTTTCTGAGCAACCGTAGTGAAGTTCCAGTCAAAAATAGATCGGGCAGTACCGGCCTCGAGGCCCGGTATGATGGAATCTATAGCGCCCTCGTTTCTGAGGAATGTTAGAAAAGAATGAAAGGCAAGCGATGATACAACCCACGTAGGTCCGGCCTCTATGACAAGGACATTAAATGTCGTGTTTTCCGTTAACCTGTTTGCAAGAACCGATCCAGCGGTACCACCTGAAAGTGATTTGTTTCAACTCGCTCTCGTGCTCAGAGGCGTGTTGAGACCTACCTCCGACAATAATGAAGTCCCAATTGAGTTTTGGAACGTCATCAATTGACCCATGAGTGGCGCATAAGCTGAGGGAGCACAGACCGAGTAATGTTGTAAGTGCGACGAGCATTTCTTGTTCGGGAGGAAAGACTCAATATCAAACCAACGGGCTGTTGTGCAATTGGGCACATCTTATATCCTTCGGCAGAATGCTTTGCTCCCAGGGCATCTCCTGAATTTTCCTACGAACGTGAGTCGTTATAGCTTGAAAAAAAAAAGACCGCATGGGGCATGGTTCAAATTTGGGGCATGTAATTAGTATTTGTTTCGGGAGCATGGATTACCGTTGACGTTATTCCGCTTTATTTTCCAGGTATTGCGACTTATTAAATAACCCACGTCAACCGTTTCAAGCGCGGAACACGACGGCCGAGTCGAATAACCGCAGGAGAAATAACAAATGAGTCTGGGCAACCAGGTGCGTTGCAGGCTATTTTCCAAAACGCAGTTGGGAGATTACGAACAACATGAGAAATGTATGCAGTTCGTCCAATCCTTTGGTTCCTTTCGCGTTTGTTTGGGGGTGAGGTTGGCATTGCAAGAGAAGAGCTAAAAATAGTAATGAACAGACAAGACAAATTGCAAGGTCGGAACACCTTCTCCTGGCTGAAAGAAACGGGAAAAAAAGGGACGGCGTACTCCCATCGGAACGTAAGCTTCGGGAAAGCGCCACATCAGATGATTTGGAGTGGGTGCGAACAAGTCCTCGACCGCGAGGCACCTTTGAACGGGAACTCATTCGAAAGGATTAAATTGGACCAAATTGATGGAGGTATAGTGTACACACCTTACAGGGAACAAGGCATTCGGACGTTTAACGTCACCCCGCAACTTATCATTGCTGGCTAGACTGTGCTCGGGCTTGGCGGGATCCTCGCGCATCACGAAAAGCGGCTTCGACTGTGCACTTCAACAGCTCAGAATTTCGGGCATATATTCCTTGTGGTCAGAAGAAAGGTACAAGACCACTCAAATCAGAGTCATCTGACTGGTGCATCCAAAATAGCCCCGCATCATTGGACGTTGTTCTTTACGAGGGCTGAGTAAAGTTGCCGGATGTTCGCAGAGATCGCCGAGGATTTAGTAGGGAGCGTTAAGATAGGCGAGTTGTTAAAAGTGAGAGGTCGCATCCCATGTTGTACATGAAGAACGCTGTTCGTGGCGGTTGTAACTAGTCCCTGCATGCGGGATGTTAGGGACTTTGCGGGACGAGCGCTTACGGACGTGGGATGATGGTTCCTGTGTGAGAATGACGTAAACAATCCGCTCTCGGATCCGCGGAGACGAGAGTTTTTCTGTCCTCGGCGATTTCACTTCTCGCTAGGAACCCCTCAACCTCATTAATCATTTTATTACTCCCATTATTCATCCGATCGGATCTAAGGCTTTCATTTTGTCCAACCAGACCCATCAAGTGCACTTCATTAGCCAGACACACAACAACCCCGATTCATGTAGTTTTGAGTTAATCAACGCCAAGAACTCTTTATGAGATCTGCGGCCCTTTCCGCGATAATATACACAACAGCCTGTGTATGAGCACAAGGTACGTACGGCTGGCAGCGCTTCTGAGCCAGTTTCTGTATCTGTTATCTCAGAAATACCTACCATGACTGACGCGTCAACGATCCTCAACACAGATACCTTCTTTCCCAGTAAGTCTGGGTCAACTACGCCGCAGTCCGCGTTCCTGGGCGACATGGAAGCGGTTCCTATAGGATGCAATCCCGTGGCTGCGGTGTTTCTTATGACATCGTCTATCTCCACATCGGCGATCGTTCTTGTGCTTGGCAGGGAAAACGGGGAAGCAAAGATTGACCTGCTCACGCGTGATCGTGAATGAGATCGAAGTGTTCATCTGGTTCCTGTGCGAACAAATCCGCCGCCTGGGGGTTGTTTCTGCCTTGGAAGGAAGTTCTTTCTCATCCATGGCGCCAGAGAAATAGATGGATTACTCCTATAAAGGAGGATACTGACACTATGAGTTGGGTGTGGGAGGCTATGGGCTGTAGATACCCAGGGGCCGCAGGTAGTGAGGTTGGAGTGGGAACGTGTCGGGTCACCCCTGTAGTCGTGTTGCTTCGAGCATTCGTGTCGTGGACTTAATTGGTGGTGGTGAATCGTTGTAAAGGGAGAGGCGGGTGGGGTTAAGAAAGTCGATTTTTGAATAGGAGTGGGATAGAATGAGGTGGTGCGGAAAAATGGTAGTGGACGAAGGATAGGGAAGTTTGCTGAGTGGGTTTTGGCAGGGTTGGTCACGTTTTTACATGGTGTTCCGACATAGTCACCCAGGGGATCCAATCTGCACACTTGGTGATGCTCAGATCCGCGAAGACTGTTGGTTTAACAAGTCGAGTCGTCGATCCATGATGCAAGAAAGCACAGGAAATTACTCCGTGCAATGACTCATGTATACAACATATAAAACTACTCGATGCTAGCGCAATAAATAATACTCCACTCTCTATCTTTCACTCGATCCACTACCTTCCGCAATAAAGACGTACACTATGGCTTAACCCACTGCGATTTGTAAATCATCATGTTCGAAGCCCCGGATGAATCTGATTCGTCAAGCCCATTTCCTCGATTGGACTCGGTTATTTGAATAAATAACACCCAGCTAGATGGACGGGTGCAAACAAGATAATTTCCGTCTAAAACACGTCGTATCTGACGATCTTATAATGAATTCAACTGGAAACATCGTGATACAGAAACGAGAACAAAAGAAAGGATACAACAATCCTGGAACAGAACAGGTAAACCAAGGCTTTGCAGGATTTCGCAGCAGCGGAAATGCCTTATGGGTGAAATATAAGGTGGCACCTGTTTTGATATGGTATATCGAGTAATTGCACAGCAGGGGTCCTTGGGCTCAGAAGTCAACGATAGTGGAATGGAGGCTTAACGAGACCAGCGTATAGCCAGCATACATGGCAATGCTTCGGTATGCTCTGATTGATCCTAATACCTTCAATGCCATCTGCGACTCGTTCTGCAATGAGATATATAGCAGGGTACGAGGGCCCGTGCGGTTGGGGGTTCCTGCGGTCCAGTTTCCAATGCGTGCTGTGGGTTAATGTTTCGGTAGCCCCCTGTCTTGATATACTCCTTAGCGACACGACTGGGTCAACAACCTGCAGTTCGCATTCGTGAAAGATGACGGACAGCTCTTACGGGATTGTGCTCTTTCCCGAAAAAGCTTCCTTCGAAGCACGCGAAAGAGTCTCCTACGAAGAGCCAGTAGAATGAGCTCCGACAGAGAGGATGGTCTGTTCCTCCATTCCGGACGTTTTAAAGATACGAGTGACACGTGGATCATAGCGCTCTACGACTTCTGGCGGATTTGGTCCAACCGTGGAGATAAAAATGTCTCCGTACTCCGACGCGGTCCATGGTATCCAGTCGCGGTTTGCAACCCAGTCTCAGGAAGGACTTTCATCGCCTTCTGGAGGTGTACCAGCATAGCCGTTGATCAAGCTAGACCAAATGACTTCGTACTTCTGACGATGATCAATGTCAACTTGAGTTGGGGGATGTTGTTACCACATTCTAGGTGGTGCAACACCAAGAGAGCTAAGAAAGAAGCAGAATTGAGGACCATCTTGGGAGTCAGGACGTCTCTTGGAAATCTTATGGGCGAAAGCGTATTTATAACCTGCCGTGCATACCGTTCTGTCGTTCTCGTTGCGGATTCAATTGAAGCTCGATAAACTGTATCAAAGTATCATCGGGCGATCCAGCAGTAGGGTTGTTTACTCAAGGTAAGACTACATTTTTATATACTTCGGTGAGCTAGAAGTGGTGATCACGGGGATTGTGCGGCCCAAAAGTGGCAGTGGACAACTCGCAACCGAATGGGAACAAATTGCATGATATGTTACAGTGCCAAGGGCGCTATCTCGAGTGCTGGGTGAGAATCAAGGATGCCACGCGACGCGGCGGCAAGGAATGAATATCAAAATTATGCCCCTTCCAGGAATTTGGCCAGGGACATTAGTTCGGTTTTCTCCTCCAAATAAGTAATCTCTCGCGCCCGATGTGTGTTGGTGCGGATGTCTTCGGGACCCTGTCCACCACTTTCTCGAATGCGGGGTAGAGAGGCTCGTCGTAGTGTTCGGGCCGGACATAAAATGGCGGACCCTCATCGGTTGGTGGGTCTATGGGAAAGACCAGGGTGATGAGATAACCTCCAGGTTTTACTAGTTCTGCCATCTTCTTCCCCCATTCGTTGCGGCGCGAGGGTGGTATTGCAACGAAGAACCTGGTTGGAGAACAAGCGAAGGTGAATTTGGGATAAGAAGCATAATTCTCTTGCTCAGCAGGGGAGCAGGGAGAAAAGATCGATTGCTCACGTGTAATCGTAAATGAGGTCAAAGGATTCATCTGGATTATATGCAAAGAAATCAGCAGCCTCGAAGATTGCTTCTCCCTTGAGTGGAGGATTGTTTTTGGCAGAGCTGCCGCGATATCAATATACAGATTTCGCAACGCTTAAACTCATTAACACGGACCTGGTAGCTTTGTCCACTGCGGTTTGAGAAGCATCGAGGCCTATCGCTTTGAGTCCAAGGGCAGATGCAAGGTACACGACGTCGTAGCCCTGTTCGGACAGTCAGTGACATAGTCGGAACATAGTCTGCTTTGTTGAGGGAGACCTACCGAACCGCATCCTGGGACGAGTGCACGTCCAATCCTGGGCCATTCAATGCAGTCTACGCCGCTTTCGATGGCTTCCATTAGGGGAGGTTGAACAGCCCCTGCGTCCCAAGGCATCACTTGCGCTTTCCTAGAAAGAACCTTTGTCGGACTAGCCTAACATTTAGAGATGGGACACTTACCATGCATTATCCCATGTGCTCACCACTTCTGGATTGACGATCGTCCTCATCAATTTCATAACTTCTTCACGGGTTTCTGGAAGGTTCACTCCGGACTGATCAGCCATGTTGCTGCGATACTGGAGTTAACGATGGCAATGTCGACGACGTTTGACATAATGCTTGTTCCATCTGGCTACTGCGGCACCATTTGTGATGAGTAATCATGACAAGTTGATGAAAATGATGATGGGATTATGAGATAGGAGCTATTTGTACATAATTGGCACACGAGTAAAAACTCGGCAATCAAAAAAAAATGAAATTCTCGCCTACCTGTTCCGTGTCCGCTCTCGCGTATCCAGCCCACTATGTCATTGCTTCGTCTCGCTCTTCAAAGTTGCGGATTCCGCGCAACGACACCCGCGTTCCCTTCGCGTATAGCTACTGCCCGTGTTTCTATTCCTCGGCACTCATTACCTCAACGGCAGTATGCTACCAAGGGCAAGACGAAGTCGACTGCTAAGCTCGTTCCGGGATCACAGCAACCTATTACTGACGAAGCTGCCTTGGCGGAATACAAGAAGGCAGAGACGACCATGAAGAATGCTGTCGAATGGTTCCGCAAGGAATGCCAAGGTTTTGAGACGCGAGCAAGCGGACGTGTTACTCCTGTGTTGCTGTCACCTGTACGCGTCAAGCTTGACAGAGAATACAGGTTGGAGGAAATTGCAACCGTTGGAGTACGAGATGGAACCGTTCTCTTGGTGACATTGTTCGACGAGAAGGTGGATCATATCTTGTCCCCGTGATCCACTTATTGACTTGTTTTAGTAGAACATGAAGGCTGTTGAGAAGGCTCTTTATGACTCAAAGATTCCGGGAGTCGTACCACATCGCCAGGATGATCGAACCATCAAGATTCCAATTCCCAAGTACGTGGCTCAGGCAACACGGGAGAAGGTCGCTGACGGATTCTGAAGGCCGACTATCGACGCCCGTAAAGAGCTTTTCAATGTAGCGAAACGGAAAGCGGAAGAGATTCGCGTGCAGATCCGAAAGCAACACCAAACGAGTCTGAAGCGCGGAAAATACGAAAAACATTCCGTCGAGCAAGAGGAGGTGCATCATCTATACTTCCTCACTCCCAACTTGATCTGACTCTTTGGCAGTTCCAGAAACTCACAGACAGGCACATTGCCGAAGTGGATGTCGTTCTTGCATCTCTTCAGAAGGCTACAGGTGCTTCCAAATAATTACCCTTAGAGCTTTTGTATGACCCCTAATTCTAATCAGCTATCTGATACCTCCTGTCCTGTTAGATCCTACTCCGCATCTCGATTCAGACCCAAACCCATTAACAATCGCAGCCCCCACGCAGATTGGATGCATTTGGTTTGTTCCCCAGTCTGTCGTCATTTCCGACGAGGGAATGCGTAGTCAAACTTCGGGCAATTAAATCCTGCCACAAGCGACACTATGATTTGCCTTCTCTGCGCTCTTCGCTTTTGCGCCCGATGGGTAGTCACTAGTCACTCATTACTTCGATGACCATCAAAGCCGTCGCATCCCTTCTCTTTCACCGTTGAATCATGACACGCCGCCTATCCCTTTATAGTTGACTTCTCTAACTTCCCTCCCATCCTGATACCCAGCATATATCTGTAGCAAAGCTGAGAGATGCAAGAGGCTGTCTTCCGTTTCCCAACTTCTCAAATCAGTTACCAAAGCTTTTTCTCGCATTATGAGTCCTTGGACCTACCTTGTATGGATTTGACAGCGCCACTGGGGATTATCGTGCCACATGGAATGCCGTCCTCCTCGACAAATGCTTCCCCCATCCCGACTTCACCGTCATCCCATACCACACGTGCACTAACACAGGCGAAGTTATCGACTTCGTCGTGGAATACAAGGGCACTCCTCTATTCTTCCTCGACATCAGAGAAAAATACGATCTCGAATTCACGGGCTTCATTCGTATCAGTGTGTGGGTCTCTTCTCCGTGTCGGACCCGCCTATCATTCTGACGCTCAAGCAGATAGAGTGCGACTCGAAGATCCCGAGCGAAACTAGTTGAAGACTAAAAGTTGAAATTTCTGCTCGATATGCAATGTCTTAGGACCTCCAGATTTTTGTGTTCGGTGACCATCCATGGTAGACGCGGTCCAAGTCGTTCTACGCCTCTACCGTTACGGGTGACGGGGCGGGACATGACAACGGATCCAACCCAAACGCGAATTCCTTCCTTTACATTGGTACTTTACAACCTCTTACATATGCTGCACTCCTGGTGGTGGAGCTGCTGACCAAGTTGGTGAAGAACCGGTTGGTTGCTCCATGGACATCGGCCTCCACTGGGATGTTGGACGATAGCCAGTACCACCGCTACCTCCACCAAGCTCTGGTAAGCCCTTGTAATTCGCACCCGTACTAGACAAATCCCCCTCGGTTTTGCGTAGGGGTCCAAACCCAGCCGGAGGCGTTCCTCGTGACTCCCTGTTCGCGAGGCTAGCCGAAGAATCCTTGTCTTCCGTTGCTGCAAGCGTCGACTGCATGCAAAAGTTCGACTTACCGAAGGACTTTGCTCTTATGGGTCTCTGCGATTCGGCACGGTTGTATAGGAGCCCATCTTGGAATTGCAGTCGATGCAAATGGAAAATTTGCCTGTGGTATCGAGTCTTGGGACGGCGTAAAAGTGGAAGGCAACTCTAACGGAGAAGCTCTGAAAAAGTTCATTTGGAGGGTTATGTTCTCAGGGTGAGGCGACGCACGAAGCTGACATTCTCATAAAGGCCGTACGTGAAGTAGAAATGACCTGTTGTTCCGTTAGCCGCCATCCAGTCTTTGTCTGTACAACCAGCTACATTGAAGGTAAGAACTACATTGTCGTTCGGGATTTAGGTCCTATTCGCAAAGTTGGTCATGGTCAAAGCGGACGGGTCAGTGGGAGGCGCCGGAACCCTTCAAAATAGTGCTGGCACCTTTTTGTAGGAGCCACAACACCCCTCCGTTTCTTCTCGTGCACAACGCCAAGGGCTTGTTGAGTGACACGCGGATTCAATGAGGATTGCAGAGGACTGAATGTGTCACCAGCCCGCTGACTCGACATTATGTTTACCGTGTTGTCCTTCGGCAGGTTGACTCTGTAATATCTGTTCCAGGCTTTTCGACACCTATGTAGAACTGCAAGGTAAATTCACACTTCGACTCCATGATTGACTACGCTTCTTGAGCTTTACCTAAAGAACGCCCATGAAGCATAACAGATGCGGGCTGTCTTCTAGTGCCCTATGGTGGATGCTCTGGCTTCTTGCGGCGTTCCTGTAACAAGATTTTCTGATCACCCCTATCTCACTGTCTTTGGTCTGCTGTAGGTCCAGCTTTACTCACGGTATGCAGCAATGAGAACTTGTATGTCATGGGAGACACGGGTAATGCATAGTTGAAATGTCCTAGCGGTTCCCCGGATCGTACTAGGCACCCTTTTTTATACTATATACTAAAATGTTTCCGACCTCGTACCCCTATTATGAATCAGGCATATCGGAATGCCATACACCATGCCTAAGACATTTAGCACGCCGTGAGTCTCTAGAAGCCATCTATCTCTTATAGCTTGGTGGCAGGTGAGATTGCGTGTCTCCTGTACCTCGCTCCACCATCGAGGATGGTGTGTGTCCCAGTAACGTGCGCAGATGCTGGGGAAGCCAAGAACAGTGCCAAACCGGCAATATCCTCTGGCTTGCCAAAACGACCAGTGGGTTGCTTGGCGTTGAAGGCTTCCTCACCAGATTTGCGAAGACCGAAGGCAGTCATTTTGCTCGGAAAGAGACTATACCAAGTCAATCAGCTCTCTGACGAGCGGAAATGTGGTTTAGCGGCGGAAGCATACATACCCGGGCAAGATAGCGTTCACACTGGGATTGAAGGGAGTGATAGCTTTAGTGTGGTGATCGAGCGAGGGTGTAGTGTTGAAGGACATACGTGATCCGTTGTGGTGCGAGTTTGAGAGCAAGGGCAGAAGTGAGATGGTTTGCTGTAGAAGGAAGCTTTGGGTAAAAAAGAATGGGACGACAGATGCAGAGATAGTTACCGGCTGCCTTGCTTGGTTGGTCTGGAGGCACAGCAGTCAGAGAGACCTTAACCCTCTCGGATTAACAACACTTACAGCTCCATGTCCCATTTCCGACATCGCTGAGTGACCCCTCGCATGCGGGATCGACAGAAGCCGTTGAGGAGATGTTAATGACACGGCCAGGGTCGATATTTGTTGCATCCTTTGCGAGGAGGTCGGTCAAGCTGTGCAACAGGTGAGTGAGTCAGGCGGCTGGTCGCAGAACACGGGATTGCTCCTGCATACCCAGCAGTCACTGCAATAGACGATTATCAGAAAGCGCGAAAAGATGGTCTGAGAGGGTACGTACTGTAAAAGATGGACTTGACGTTGACATTGAACACATTGTCCCATCCCTTTTCCTCCGGGAAGTCATGGAAGGGACCGCCCCATGTGATGCCCGAGTTATTGACAAGGACGTGGAGCTTCGACTCGCGCTTGCGAAATTCCCTGATCAACGCGTCACATCCGGCCTTAGACTAATAGAGGGTGGGTGAGCAGGCAGCGATATAATGAGCAACGAGTAAGATCCTGCGTACGCCAACGCTTGCGACAATGTAGTCCACCTTTCCGGTAGCAACCTTCTTGATATCGGCAACGGCCTGTTTAAGAATATGAACTCGGTTGTATAGAATTCTAGTTCTACGGCTGACGGACCTCTTGAAGTTGCTTCTCTTTTCTGGCCGCGATATACACATTTGCACCGTTCTGTGCAAAACCCGTCGCCATCATCTTTCCGATACCGGAGCCACCACCGGTGACGAGGACTAATACCATGAATGAGAACGTCCTCTTCAGTGATCGTAGAACCTTACGCACCGATTTTTCCCTTGACGTTGAAGAGAGACGAGATAGAGAGATCTTTGTCCGTACGTTAGGCATTACGTTTTATAAAAAACGGAATCTCAACCTTCACTTACCAGAAGCCATTTGGGATGTATACGGCCGAGGGAAAAGAAGATTCCCCGAATACTAATACCCTCAGCCCGGTATCTTCAATACCCGTTCCCCACTCCTAGACGATCAGACGAATGTCATTGCACGTGACTAGGCACAATGACAGCTTGCTCTATACTGTACGATTTTCTCTCTTATTTCTCATATATACGACGCAGTATTAATTTCAGGCCAAGTTTGAGCTTGAAGCTAAGCGTTTGACCTCATCAATTGGGTATTGTGCAAGCGTATTGAGCTTCGGCTGGATGCTCGTGGGAATCGATCGGATGAGTACGTGGATGCTTTCCAAAGTATTCAACATGACTTCAGCGTCCATGGCTACAAGGTGTTCTCTCCTTAATGTGCTCTCGAATCCGACATTTAGACGTACGAGGTGCGCAAAAAAATACACTACCGATGCCACAAAAGCATTAATCTCAGCTGTGCACCGTGGCATCCATTTTGAGAACCGTTCCATCTCCTTGCTGGAACGCCATTTGTCAATGTCTTTGAACCGCGTAGGAGGAAAAGGGGACGGCGGGGTGGACATGTTGGGTTGGTGGTGGATACCTCGTGTTGTAGACAACACGTATCTCCCGGGACAACGTCAGCGTATCCGTATAATCGCTCAGTGCAAAGCAGAAAAGAAGAAAATCGGTCCGAAATACGTTCGCGAGCTCGAGGGCGTCCTACATCGATACCACGCGTCAGACCCCGTGGAAGGAAACACCGATGCTGAGACTTTCGGCTCATATGACACTTTCCCTGAGGCCTTGCACACTCAAAGCAAATGTGTCCCATCTCTCGGCCTTTTTATCTCTGAATCGCCCTTCACTCAAGCAACCGTTCTCCATGCTCAGTCATCACCGATCCCTCTGCTCCTCTTACACCTACCGCCGGAAGTCAATACTCCGACGTCATCGTCCTCTCGGGATGTTTTAGGCAGTGCAATTTGGAATCCAGCGCTAGCAGGGGACCAAGGTCTTTTGGGTGGTCAGATGGAAATCCGATGGGAACGATCGACTAGTGGTCCTGATCGGCCGGGGCTTTGGTGGCGAGGGGCCAAGCTGCCTAGCTGGGTTCCCTCCGAGGTGCAACGAATCTCCTCTCCCGCGGGATGTAAGGCATATACCCATTTATGACGAAGACAGGTGACGAGTACGCGCTTGGTCACCTTCGCTTAGAACTAAGTGTCGTCATAATCTCAAACCCTGCGCACTTCGTCACTATCGGTCATATCGACAAGGTCACGTCCGATCGTCGTGATTTCTTCTGACGAGTCTCGGATCGGCTACCAAGCACAGGTACTGTCAATGGGTATTGATGCTGGGTACAAACGAACTGTTGTAATAAGAAAACATACTTGTCGATAATTATTCCAACTATCCGTAGCGAAATATCGTGACTAAATATCATAGACTATCGTAACGTGTAAACCGTGGGTAGAGGAACAGCGAGGTATGAACATGGGACGGGAAATATACAGGTTTTCAACAATTCAAGTTAAATCACACTTGGCGAGATTTTGGCGCATCAACATATCCTGTACTGGAATCCAGGGTGAGCATCAAACCAGGGGAGGATGCCAGAGAACATACAGTTAGTCAAAATGTGCTTCGTTGACTTCGTGTCCTTCAGGATATTCTGCGTCAGCCTCCGCAGTCCGGGATGCCAGAAGCGACCTACGGTAACGGTAGTAAAGTGGGAATAAAACACCCTCGGCAATTTTGAATTATTTTTCATCAATGCCGCTAGTGAAATTCATCAGCTATCAGTGGACACGGCCGAAATAAGCGTACCGAATTTCCTCCTGAGGTCTAGGAGAAATGTGACTTAGTATATAGCGCTTGCACGGAAGTGACCAAGCATAAACATACAGTCTGAAGTACTTTTGACGTCGTTTGGTCGGTCTTGGTATGAGGTGACGAACTTGACGAATGGTACCCCAGCTTCGATCTTGGCCCGAAAGATATCAAACTTGTTGAGGAAAAGGATGATGTTTGTACCGCTCAAGAGATCGTTCGAAACGAGATTTGTCCATAGCTGGAAGGAGTCTAGCTGTCATGGGGTGTGTACAAGCCAAGTTTTGAGTATCTGAAACGTGATGTTTCAGGAGCATTCACTAACCAGTCTGTTCACCTTCGGATCTTCTTCCAGCTTTTGGTCGAAGGTGCTTCAAATATATCCCCGCATCAGTCAATCGACTGTGATGAAGGACGTTGGAGACATGTCAGAATCATACCTGATGGGTGCTAAGAAGATGATAGCATTCATGTCATCGAAGTACGGTACCCATGCCGCTATATCAAAAATAGGGAAGAGGACAACATCAATATCGGCTCCATCGACCCTGAATGTAGGACCATACCTTTCTGACGACGCAGAGCTCAGCTCACTACACTACTAAATGCAAAGGCTTCTCACCTGGGACCGGTGGCCTCCCACATCATATACCCGCCACTCCTTCCCCGCTCCCATACCCGTAGGGATGTCAGCACAAACACCTACTAGACCGAAGTTGCGCACGTACTGGTGTTCACCCTGAACCTGTGTTCGGACACACCTAAAGCCCAAGGGAAATAAGTTTTTTGTTTCCGTAAAAAAAAAGAAACAAATCACACCTAATGTTTTGAGACGTGCCCGCAGAATATCATCTATATAAATGTTGAACAACCAATCAGAGTCCGCAATGCATCAATCATGTTTCACCTACCGTCAGTGGGAATATATCGTGCCGCTGTGACGCGTTCAAGGGAATCCAAGAAGCTAAGAGTGACAGATGAGCCACCAGCTCTGAAAAGGGAGAGAAACTGAGGGCGTACAAGCCAGCATGGTCTTCCATGCGTATCTTGAGTTTTCGCAGGAGCTCCTGAATGACAGGATCATGCCACAGCCTAATCATATCTTCAGAACAGGCATGCAAGAGCCTTCCAGGGTCACTTGGGTCATCCCAGTCTATATCGTCCTCGCAAGTAATTCGACTACCCTTGACCAGTCGTCCGAAAGACTCTTTCCACTGTGTAGCTGAGCTCACCGCTATCTCTTTTAGGGAAGCCTTGCTAGGACGTCGAGCCGATCCGGTCTCGCCCCTTCCCACAGGGTCGACGGGGGAGATCTGATTTATGAGGGCATCTTCGACTTGAAGAAGGGGTGATAAGCATCGCTTAGTCTTGAGGAGGTCAGCGGACAGCCGGGGAAGCTCCCGAAAATCCTCATTCTCGTCCCCTTCCAAGGGAAGAGTCCTTCGTTGTGCCCACTCCATGGCATTCATGATGAGGCGGAAAGAATGGACTATGTTGAGAAAGATGACTGCTCTCCATGAGACACGCTCCCTTCCAAATACCTGTAGACGAAGCTGAGAGATGGCTGCAGCGAAACCAAGTGCAAAGGGGCAGACCTTCGGTTCGTGCATGAGCTGGAACACTACAGCAAGAGCTCAACTTCACCTCTCATACAAGATTTGTGAACCTACTCTTTAATGTTGTGGATTTTCCTTTATCATGGCTCAGTTTATTATTGTGCCTGAGTTGTGGGAGCCAACGTACCCGACTCGCTCTGTCCTAAAGCACGAACATAGTTTTAGCACCATCATCTGAACTATATATCCACTGGGACGGCGAACCAAGAAGAAGGATTTTCACCGGCTTTGGGGTCTTGCGCTCCCTGTTTAGTTCATCATCGATGGCGTCGGACACACGCTGAGCCTCTTCTTCCTGCTCCAATCTCCGGACGCGCTCCTCTGACGTCTCGAACTCTGAAGGAGCCAGGAGAGCAGATAAAGGGTCCGGCATTTGCTCTGGGGCTGCGGTAGACTTCACTGGCATGCCCTAAGCCACCAATCGAACCGCCAACTAAATGAGCGTGCACTGTGCCTAGGGAGTAATAACAGAGGCGAAGAAGGAAGGGGGAGGGGAGGGATCAAACGCTTACCAAAAAAACACTCCTAATTACTGTATTTGACAGGATGAAGCTTAAGGGTAGCCATCATTGTTATTTCCAACGAGTCGGACATTCCAGCAGGAGTTGATGGAGTTATGTGATCGGGACAAGCCCGCGACTATTCTATAATTGTTGCTCGGTGCTCTGGCAGATGAATGACTATGGTCCACGGTATCCAGGCTAGCACTGGAGTTTCGTGAGAGACAGATAATTCGATTACAGTCGCCTCTGACTTGTTCCATTGTGGGGACCGGTGACCGGCTAGCGTCGGAACGCTACCCTTTCACCTCCTCCCATACGAAGATGGTAGTGGAACCCCATCGCAACGACGACGACGCTCCGCCGACTGCTCCCTTCCATCCACGGAAGGTGGCTCCTTGGTCCCTGACTGCGACGACACGAGGATCGCGGCGCTTTTCCTACTTCGAGCATCCAACACCTGGTCTCATTTATTCACGGCCTTTAGGTAGTCAAATTTCCCATAGTCCGGTAAATTTCCATTTAATTCATTATTCCTATTCGATTTGCTCGTGTTCTAGCAATTTCTCCTCTAGTTCAGTGCAATATCAACTTGGTAGTATAAAATTGTGTCGTAGGTACGACAAATAGACAGGTTTTACACCCCCACTCGGCTCTCTCTTCGCCCTCAGCTCTCTCGTCGATTACACCGCCAGACGTATTGCTGGCACCCTACACCTTTACCCAAGAACTCGCCTCTTCACCATACCCCTTCGTGACATGACTGGGTTATGGGTGTTGACAGAGTATGGGTTATGAGAATATGTTGCAAAAATCAATTAAACTTTGAATAATTACGCTTGAAATAATCGTAAAGGTTATCCTATGTGGCATATTGTGGGTAATCTAAGTTAGGTAGTAGTTTTACGAGCGAAGTAATCCTCAATTGTGTATCCTTCAGTGTAGCTACCTGCTCCAGGCGAAGTGTCTGGTTGTATAAGACCGATAGGTTCTCCATCTGGGGAGAGAACAGGTGACTTTAACATCGGTCCGGGGTGACCGGACGCGTCATAACGGGAAATCTTTAGCGAAAGTAACTGAGTTCCACGCCCGCGAAGTCTAGGTTTCAACTCAGCGGAAAGTGAGGCCAGGGTAGGAGGCGTTACCACCACCGTTCCTACACGGCAATATTAAAAACATTATCCAATTGGCATCGTTGAGCGACGAATAACTAGCAAGATACAACGCTAGGTCAAACTACAGTTGGCAAGGTTCTGACGCATCAACATATCTTTCACTGGGGACAGATTGCCGAGTCAATCTATGATGCAATTAAGTAGGTTTTGGGATGCTTACGGTTTGTGAGAACATATGCAGTGGATTTTGTATCCTAAAGTGGGTGAGTCACAGTGAGGCCAGGGCAATTATTACCCTCATGTGTACTCACGGTGACGGTTGTGAGATGACAATAAAATACCCTGGGCGTTTTGGAATGCGACTTTAAAATCCTCGCTGGCCAGACAACCATATTATGTGAGTGAGGCAGCAAGGTAGGATGAGGGTAAGACGTACCGAATTTTTTCTTCAGATCTATCAATATACCATATAATGAGTTTATGACAATGAAGATAGCGTAAAAAGGATCTATGGGAGGGACCGAAGGATGGATATCTGACCACTTACAAGTAGATGTGCTCTCGAAATCATTAGGGCGATCCCCATATGAAATAACGTAGTCGCTGAACCGGATGCCAGCCTCCAGTTTTGCTCGGAAGATATCAATTTTGTTGAGGAACAAGATGATATTGGTGTTTTTTAGAAGTTCATTTGAGACGATTTCTTTCCAGAGTTGAACGGAGTCTTGCTACCATCGCAGTTATCAGGGCACATAACAATGACAACTGGTAGAACAAACCAGCCGATTCATTTTCGAATCTTCTTCAAGCATCTGGTCAAAAGCACTTGCACAAGTTAGTAATCAAACTTCCAAAGCGTGATGGAGGTACCTTATAGGAGCTAAGAAGATAATAGCATCCATGTGATCAAAGTACGGGATCCACGCCGCTGCGGACGCCAAAGTAAATGTCAATGGTCATTCTGAGTTTCAACCGGGCAGATTTCGAACCTCTCTGACGAGACAAAGTCAGTTAGCTGGGTCGGACATCCATGTGCGTTATGATGACTCACTTGAGATCGTTGACCGCCAACATCATAAATGCGCCAATCCTTACTGAACCCAGTGCCTTTGCTAAATTAGAATCAGGAATCAATATTTAATGCATGCACGAACCATGATGCATTCTGAAATGATGTTCAGTTACACCTGCATTTGCGATGAGTAGGTACAGGACCCAGTGAAGGTAGACCGCACCCATCGTCTTGAGACGTGCTCGAAGGATGTCGGCTGAGATTGTCAGAATAGATATATCGATTTGTATCGAGCACCTTACCGTCGCTCGGTAGGTATCGCGGTGCTGTAACTCGATCCAAGGCATCAAGGAAACTAAGTGCTGTTGTGAGTACATTCCGAAAGAGCCTTGTTAGGGTCCACCCACAAGCCGGCCTGTTCTCTCATCCGGAGTTTCAATTTGGCAAGAAGCTGTTGAATTACTGGATCGTTCCACAATCGAATCATATCCTCGGAACAGGCGTGTAGAATTCTTCCAGGGTCGTTTGGATCATCCCAGTCAACAACTGCCTCGCTGTCAAAACTGCCTCGTTTGCTCTTCATCAACTTCTGGAAGCATTCCTTCCATGATGTTGCTGAATTAACCGCTACCTCCTTCAACGAAAGTCTAGAGTGATCAGGAGCTTTCTGTCTCGGGCTGACGGGCGATAGTTGTCGTATTAATGTGTCTTCTACCTCGAGAAGGGGCGATAGACGCTGCTTGATTTTGAGGTGCTCAGTTGTCAAAGATGGGATGTCTCTTTGAGAGGGATCTGATTTCTCGTCTCTGTTCGAGTACCGCTGGGCCTGTGTCATAGCATCCATGATGAGATGAAACGACTGTACGACATTGAGTTGAATAATGGCTCTCCAGGAAGCCAACTCCCTTCGGAAGGCCTGCAGAACCAATGTTTTATAGTAGATAGTAAGAATTCGAAGGTTGGTCACACCTTTGGCTCGTACATGAGCTGGAAGTCTGGTATCCCAACTATGGTAAGCCAGAGATTCATAACTCGAAACTGGGGTCTCACTCTTGAGTGTTGTCGATTTCCCTAAGCTGGACATAAGTCTCGGAAAATCTTGTCAACAGACGCACACACCGGATTCACTCTGACCTATATCAAAATAAGAGGTTGTTCTTCCGGAACGATGGCTCTGCAAACTCACCTAGAAGGAGGATCTTCACGGGCTTCTCAGCTCTTCTCTCCTTGTCTATCTCCTCATCTATCACGTCGGAGACACGCTTGGCTTCTCTTTCTAGTTCTAGTCTTTTCTCGCGTTCCTCGATGGTCTCGAACGGGGGAGGAGCAAGGACTTCGGCCAACGGATCCTTCGTCACGTCGACGTCCAGACTTGTTAAAGCCTTCACTGTCATCCTTTAACACGGGAAAAGCCAGGGTGACAGCTTATAGCTGAGGGAACCACAGGTTAGGGAAGAAGGGGGCGCTCGCGGAAACATTGGGGGTATATTTATTGAAGGCAGACGAAGTTAAGGTATCCATCACTTCTCTTCCCATGTAGTATGTAGTGCGCTTTTCACCAAGGGGTTGATGTAACCGGGTGATAGAAAGAGGCAACAGAAGCACATGCCTATTCTCCGTTCTAAAACCGTCAGGGATACTGTCCGAAGTCGAAATACCTACCCCTCATGAATGGCTGTTGTCGGTGTTATGGAGGTATGATTACACCCAGAAGGGTGTGATACACATCAAGGATGGGGGAGAAGAATAATTGGTAAAAGCACCATAGCGAAGGCACCTCTCCGAACCCTCTGACTGATGATATTCTTGATGCTACGGCAACACATTCGAAATTCCATCAATTCTTGGGGATGAGAAATATTGGGAAAGGAAAATTGCACTTGAACCCATTATCTCCGGGGAATCTCCGGGGAATCGGGGTTTGAGAAGGCGAATTCAGTAAACGCGTCTCACGGTTGTGGTGTTCTGCCTGGTTTTGCTATGATTTTGCCATATTCTGACGGCCCCCAGCCACATAAGTGTGTTGCGCTGATACGTTTATGTCTTTAATGGTATGTCAATTCTACCGCCTACAACTGTAATGGGCTGTTGAGCACGGATTCATGAGCACGGATTCATGGCTCTGCGCCCATATTCTGGGGTCAGATTTGATGTGGATTGTTGCCCTCGTTGCGTGTGCACACAAGCTTCAGGTGTTAGAGCCAGATTACCTGTTGTAGCAGACTACCCGCACAATGTTCTACGCTCTTACGGGGCTGCATGAGTGTTCCCATAGATCTACACTATGTGGAGTGAACACCGGAAATTAAGCTACGACCTCCATGGTGCTAATTATCTCCCGTTCACCTCACATCAGAAAACCAGTGAAAAGGAAAAACAAATGTAATTCAGAGGCGGGTGTGACCACTATCTTTCAGAAATATTCTGGGGGTCCATAATATTGTTGCATAGTGCGGGTTGACGTCGTAATGTACAGCGGATGTGTCGTTGAGTTTGATGGGATTTGTCAGGAGGTTACAAAGCCTTGAATAAACTGGAGCAGCATTCCCGTATATACGGAACCTTCTCTCTCCCTAGGTCCTGATTGACCACAACAGTTCTCAAGGCCAGCGCAACGATGGGCTATGCCATGGAACCTTCGACTACTCTCAGAACACGAAGACCTTTCAAATTTCTCACTCAACAAGACCAACATCTGTATTCCAATCGTTATTTGGGCTATGAAGTCATTTTTGCCCGTAGACTTTAGTGTACCACTGAGATCAAGTCATCGCTAGAGAAAACACAACTCATCCGTTCGCGGTGGACTTGAGACGTAAACTTGAACAGCGCGTGAGCAGTATTGCAAACAGCTGGTAATTTCGTGCATCTCACCCCTGACCATACTATCTTCACCAATGATTGGGCCTCCAGCCTCGTGAATAGCATACTCACAGGAGGAACGCAACAGCGCATCCGATAGTATCAACAATATCTTAGAACTAATTGGTACTCCTTGATACACGAAGATTCCCAAGCAACCTCTGTCGGCGGATTGAACGACATAGCACCAGCTACCTTGACTATCGGCGAGAACCATCAGGACCCTTTGACAGGACTGCTGTACCTATCTGACTTGACAACTTGTCCATGCCTTCGCTTCACACGCCAACTGCTCCTGATCATTCGGCAGTGTGAGATCCCTATCCCCGCATAGTTATCTGACAGAGTTGCTATTGACCTTCTTCCATTCTGATTATCTGGGTGATTCTCCAGAGAGCTCGGACTATTGGAGGACTTGTCTTTTTCCTGCTAGTTACTGTATATCCAACGTAAGCAGGATCATTGGGTGTCACCATTCACAATAGATGTGCCGGGGTTAAAAATCCCCCTTGCAAACATGTCCCATACCGACTAACATCCGGACACGTTGGACTCGATTTGAATGAATTCATGCCGTGGCGCAGTGTCGAGGCGAGTTCGTGGTTGTAGCAAAGGACGCCAGCGTCCGTCTGGCGTTGGGAGTGGTTATGGGATAAGGCGAGGTAGAGAGTCGAGAGCGAGGAGAGAGCAGAGAAGAGTTTTCGGGGAAAAGAAGAGTTGCATTCGTACCTACTACAAGGCTTTTATACTACAGTTTACAGATCATTTGTACAATAAAGAAAATGCTAGAAAATGGTCAAGAAAGTAGAGAAATAAGAGGAAAGGTACGAATATTGTATTTACGACGACCTCATCTTAAAGTGTCCGTTTACAAGCATAGCGGGAACGTACTTTGAATACAAGACACCAAGTCAAAACGGTAATCGGATGTTGGATGCCTCTTGAAGGCATAGTGCATTCGGAGAGTAGATCCCGTCTTCGAAGGGGTCAGACTCCACCTTCCGAAGGTGGAAGGGGATGGTGTGCGGAATGTTGAGGACTTCTTCGGCGGTGATTTCGTATGAGAGGAGGAGGGAGGACGGTGTCTTGCAACACTAGCCGAGCTCCGATCTCCACATCAGCACCTTATCGGGGGGTTGAAAGCTTCATTCGTTTGAGTGCAGTCGGGCTCGGCAGACCAGTGCAGGGAAAGGGAGGGTGATTATCAACTCAGAATGCCGATCAATTTGACGCAACCCGCAGCACAATGGTGCGGATATGGGTGGCGCACCCGGTTGCGCTACCACAAGGCCTACTCTAGTGTGGGATCACACAACACGACTCCCATCTACCGATACGAGCTTTAGACAGGAAGGCGCAGTCCTGATCGTTAAAACCTAGAGACTACTAGGTAGGATTCTAGAACAATCCAGGCACTTGAGTCCAAGTTACCGCCAGCCACTTCGCTAGCGGCGCAAAGAAGTTCAAGTCCATCGGCTTCCGCACCACCATTCCCGGAAGCCGTGTTCAAATTTGCCCCCCAAGCCACATCATGCGCTAATCAAAGGTCAGTGATGAATGTGTCTTCTAGATCCCCACATGGCTTAGATGGCTTAGATTGCAGCCCCCATGTCCCATCTCCCCAAGATCACACTACGCACACAAGCTCAAATTAGATCTCGCTAGAAGGCTCTAGCATTTCCCTTCGCTTCAAGCAAGAACACCAGACATTCTTCTGCATCCTTACTACTTTCATTTCTGTTGATCACCATCGGACCTTTTTGAAGCACAAGCACCATCGAGAACTCCCCGCTAGGTTTTCGCTTATATCTTGACGAGGACTTACGTCATACCTGGCGATCCTCGGCTCGTTGCCTCGCATTAGGAGTTAGCGTCTGTGCACTAAAATGCCTCAGCCACTTCTCTGATGTCTCAAAATGGATCCGCCGACCTCAGGGTTCCCGGTGTTTGATACGCCTCCGCGGTTGTCTTAACTCCCAAGCACACTTCTGTGTTTGCCAAACCTGCGACGGGGATGTAAAAATAAGTATTGTTGGGATGCTTGTTGCCAGTTCCATCAGTGGTCTTGCACGGTGACACTGCCAAGTAATAATATATTTGTAAGACTGTCTTCACAGCCGCCACGTACGTATACGGATGTACGGGCACGAACGTATGTCGATTCAAGGTTTTGTGTACAAACGCGTGTGTGAGAGTACGAGATGATAATGGCGTTAATAGGGAAAGCTAGTTAGAGCAATATGCGGGTATGGCACAGTGCACGGTCACGTGTTGGTGTCGGTCGTCAGTCAGTTGTAAGCCAGGCTGACAATGTTTCGTCTATTTGCTTTCATACTTCCGTTGATCCTTTAATCCAGGTCATTTGTTGAAGTAAAGGGGTTTCGGAATGAATAACTGCGGACCAGACACCTTGAACGTTGATACAGCCCGATCCCCGACTTGATGATCCGTGTCGACTAAGCGGTTTGACGAACTGAACGCAGGAAAGATAATCCTTCCCCCCCCCCCGCACCCTATCGCCTCCAGCACATTTCCGTCATCCAACCATTTCTGCTGATCATTGATGTTACAATCAGAATTAGCCACAGCCATCAGTAATCACTGAACTTATGAAAGTGGCTGTTATACTGCGCACATTGAAAGCTTTTCGGATATTCGTACACGCTGCGCATGGATGGCGCCAAAATGAAGTCTGGAATGCGGGGCTCGGGTTAAAAAGTAACATTTTGGCCGGGATCGGTGGTGGGATGATATGCGAAGAATGCGGTCGCTTCAGACCTCTCTAGGTTTGTTCAAGCTATGACTCCCCAATGGCTCATGTCTGGTATATTCCAGATATGCGAAGAGTGCGGAGTGTAGTATGCTGGTTTTGAAAGATAAAAAAAAATCCGAAGCCGACCGATCGCGCTCATTTATTCTCCTGATATCTGAACGACAAGAGGTTTCGGGGGGCGCAGCTGTGCGGATCGTCACCGTCACCAGCCATGCCCAGAGTAACCACGTCCCAATCTCGTCGCTAATGTGAGGTCATCCCTGGATCTCCCACCCAACCGAAAAGACCCTTCTTCGAATTGTCAGTTTCAGTCAGGATGGGATGAGACTGTAAGATGTGTCCATTTTTTGACGTAGGATCTGATGGCGTAAATGGGTGCCAGGTTGTTTTGACAGCGGTTATGCAGGGGTCAGGTGCATTTTGCTGTTTCTTTTGATTGAGGAGATCTGAGTCAAGGATAGAAGCTCACGAAACTCCCCCCTCTGCGCACTTAAGACTCAGAGAAGCTTCTCCCCGACCCAGAGAGAATTTTTCAAGGAACGAATTGAAAACAAGTGTTAATGATAACGGTCTGGTAGGCTGTGCACGTCATGGATGAAGCTTGTTGATGTGTTCGATATGGAATCGTGTGGCAGTGGCTATTTTACCATGTGGTTCCGTCATACCTCCAGGCTCACCGGTCTTGGATTCAAGTATTCAGTACTCAGAATTGTCATAACTGAGGATGCCACGAGCGGCGCCGGAGATGAGATGAAACCATCAAGAGATACGGGTATCACCTCGAGGTAAACCTGTAGATATGGTCTGAGCGCCATCTCAGTCCGATACATCTAAATACAATCTCTTCCGAGCCAAGGGCACTTCTATACGGTCTATAAGGAAAAGGTTGCTTGGCATCTCTGGGAAGGTATACCGCGGTCAGGAGGGATGAAAGCTCAACGGCCTTGGCGGATGCTGACGGAACTACCATATCAGACTGTGCATTCCAAGATCGTCCGTCAACGGTCGAATAAAACGAGAGATAAGGCCGACGATCTTACATAGATGCTGTCAGCTCTACGTTAGATGGGGATGGAGAAGGTTCACCGTACAATATAATCTTCCGCATCCTAAATTGTCAAAGCTTGAACGGTGCTAATAAAGGTTCCCCCCGGCCGGTCTGCTTGAATTAAAAATAAACGCTAGTGGAGCAAGTTGTGATCAATGGGAGCATCATCGAAAGGAAGGCAGCCCAATTGGGGCTTTTTTGAAGCCCCATTTCGTCGAGTTCTGGGAACCTGTTAGGGGTGTTTGCGTAGGGACACGTTCAGGTTCACATCCGTCCACAGCGGGTTCTGGAAGTTTGATTTACAACGTGTCAAATTGCACATCGACGTTTAAAGTCTGGTTTTAGGTTTCGTTGTGGGAGATGTTATGGGCATCTGTGAGATTTGGCAAATGTTGCGCGATGTGTGGGGTCACCGGGACCTGTGGAAGGTCTCATCGGGGTATGCTGATGGTGCTGATGCTTAACATCCAAGGTGTTGATGCGTATTGTACCCGACAGGTGTGGTGCATCTTGCATGTTCCTATGATGCAGGAACAATCTCTGTGAAACAAAATTGGCGAGGAGAGCTATTCAAGGCAACAGAGCTGTTGTCGAGAAAATTCTAGACAGGGGCAACCTCCATCCTACACGAAGTGAATATTGTCAATAGCGAGGTACAGCAAGGGTCGTTGAAGAGTCCTACCAACACGGAGGGCAACGTCCCATCAGATGCGCCACCCTCTCCGACATGGGTAGTTGGAAGAAGGGCAAAAGGCCGAGCGGAACGCGTGGTTAGTGTCGCTGCGGAAAAGTAGATGGTCACAGCCGGATAAGTTAAAGTTACCCTACTGTCGTCATGACTGTAACACGAGTATATCAGGGTTATTTAGGCATAAGTCGCTGGGTTACCACCGACGGTGTCGGGTCATTTAGCGCCCGAAGTGGACGGGAACCTTGTTACTGGAAGTATCTGGAGGAGTAGCGGCGGCTGGGCAACTGGGGCGATATGATCTGGGATTACGGCGGAACTGGGCTGTTCCGTTGACCCGTCTTTGTCTTCGAGACGGAGATTCTCAGCTTTGTTCTGTTGTCATATACAAGTGTTCCAGTAGATTCGATTGATGGAACCGGAAGTTTTCACAAAAGATGATATATGAATGACAAGGGATGTAGTAGTGTAGTGACGAAACGAGATCCGATTTGATATGGCCTACTCCTTACTTTGAACTCGATTTCTACAAGGTGAGCGCGGATGGCATGGATCGAAGTAGAAAGAGTGGCAGAGGGAGAGAAGGGAGGATGCGCCGGTAAGCGAGTGAGGATGGAGTGATGGGAGTGATGGGAGTGCGGTCGTGAGGGGTGTGGGTAGGGAGGCCGAGGAGTGGGTGGAAGCGAAGGGGGGATGCGGAGAGGACGGGGGAGTACAGCATCAGGGGCAAACAAAAGCAAACAGCTATATTTGGATGAGTATGTTTTTTGAAATTCCCGATGAGGTCGAATCGAAGACGTCGGACGATCGGTCGTTCAAATACAAAAAGCCACTCTCTTCTCATCCAATAATCCATCCCAATGCCTTCCTGGCAATCTCTTCCTACTGAGCTCAAGCTCACCATCATCTCTGCTCTTCACCCAGACGACGTCGATGCTCTCGCAAAGACAAACCAAGCCTCCTACCAGGCCTGCGTCCCAGCCCGCTTCAGGGTACGCCGCCACTCACTCACTGTCTTGACTCTTTGTCTTGACCTCTTTGTAGTCTATCAAACTTAACGACTTTAATGCCCTTCAACGCTTTCTTGAAAACGTCCCTCGCAGCTACTACGCGAGCATAGAGTCCCTCGAGCTCTCAACCCATGATGACGATCTTTTTGCTCCAACCCACGTCTCTCTCCGAGAGCGCTCAGACGCCGCCATCACTCTCCTCTCCGCTTGCCCCCGTCTTGTCTCCCTCGTCCTCCGTGTCTGTGGCTCGCTCGACAGCAGCGTCGTTGCCCCCTTCCAATTTCTCTCCAACCTCAAACAACTCACCATTTCCAATGTTGGTAGTGAGGACTTGGCTCCTTTGTAAGTTTCCCCCCCTCCTCCGGTGTCTCGGGTATTCACTCACTTTACCCCCCATCTAGGAGCGAGCGCCTCGTGGTCGCCATTGCCGCCTCCTGCCCAAACCTGCAAGACCTTTCTCTTGACCGCATCACCCGTTCCGAGCTTCACGCACCGGACCTTCAAGGTGTGCCATACATTCCCCTAGTCCGTGGCGATGAGGATGTTCCGGATCATCCTCTCCTCGGATCAGACCTTCGCCTCCCATCTTTACTCCGGATCCCCACTCTCCGGAAACTCACTATCCGAGATACACATCTCGGAGACGAACACTGGTCCACCACACCCATCGCTTGTCGGCTACAAGTCCTCGATCTCGGGAGCTGCTACCACGAGAATGAAGACTTTAACCGGTCCTGTACAGAGAGAATTATGGCTGCTGTCGGACCTACCGTCGATGAATTTTCTCTTACGACGGCCGTTTCCAACGATACCCTTTTCGCCAAATCTTCTGAGACCCCACTCCAGAAATTGCGCAAGTTGCATATTGGACCATACTTCCCCGTCGACAGTGTCGTGGAAACAATTTCCAACCTCGCAGGATCTCCTATCGAATCGTTGTCTATGCAATGTTTTGAGGACGAGGTTGTTGACGTGTGCAGCGCTTTGGAGGGATTCCTTACTCTGAAATTGGAACGTGGCTCCGAGTTTTACAAGAACCTCACGAACATCAAGGTCTCGGTCGCTGCTACGGAATATCCCGCGACTGAGGAGGAGGTGGAGGAAAGGACTAAAGCTGCGAAGAAATTGCAGGATTTCTGCAGACAATTGAGGCTCTCTAGCGTTGTTGACAGCTATGGTGTTCCCCAACGACCTCTCGCGACCTCGAGGAGAGCCAGTATGTCATTCGCAGTCGAAGCAGGCGTCGGTGCTGGCAAAGGCGCAGCTGCTTCTTCATCAACTCCTAGACCTACTAGCAAGCCGAGGTCGATGACGCTTTCTTAGACAATACTTTATTCTTGATTCCTTTTGATCTTCAGTCGACTTATTGGGCTTGGTGGACTAATTACAGTACCTCTTCGTTTTGCTCATAAGTTATTCTTTTTGTCACTCTTCTTTTACGTCGACTTTTACTTCATGAATTATGGATGATTCGCACATTGTAAAATATATCATTCTTCTTCAACGAGACTTGAACGTTGCATGAGAAGGAGACCATTCTCGAATTGACCCTGACGATAATGAACTGTGAGCATCCGGGTCGGGATCTGGAATTCGGATCACTGAGTTATATACGTATCGATAAGTATTGGTGAGTGCTCTTGGACAACTGGGCGTTGAGCACCAGTGGAACCGGAGCCCTTTCAAAGCCCGAGCTTTCGTGCTGCCAGTTTCAACAATCAATCAGATAGCCGAAATACGGGATCATCATGTGGGTGCACCATAAGCATCATTCTTTGCTCCGAGCAACTCCTCGCGCGGATTCACGCCGTATTTGTATGAGATCTGATAGGATGCTTTGGTTACAGTTAATTCTTGATGACGCACAAGGGCTAACAAAGCATGAGGGACTCAATGCGCAGTGCCATCTTCGAATCGTGATGGCCATAACTTTTCGATCTTAGGGGTGATCATTGCACGGATGTTCTTGCTCTGCTGATGCTCCTATGGACGAACTTCTCGGCCTGTAGCTCCCCCCGTGTTCCAGTTTGGGGGGGGGGCTCAGAAGAGTCCGCGGCGCATTGCCTTGAGGCCCTCTTCTGAAGCTTCGTAAGAGGTTGAAACAGCATAGCAAGTTACAAGTTACCGAAAGAAGACAAAGAACACCTGGATGTTGGTTTAGCTTGGCTTCGAGGGGCTGTGGTTAACGAGAACGGACGTTTGATTATCGCAGTAGAATCACTGAGCTAGAACCCTTAACGGCCAAACGACCAACATTTCAACCATCGAAAATCACAGCCACAAGATCACCTGTGATCTCGTTTATTTTTAATTTCCCAAAGATCCGGTTGCTGTCTCCCCCATCTTCTGTCAGATCGTCCTTGTTGTGCTTAGTGTGTGGGTGTGCGATGTCGGGATTGGAGCACGTGGAGATGTTGGAGCTTGGAACTCTCTACTCATGGATTTTCTCGTCATCACTTTGTCAGAGTCGTCAGTGTCAGTGGTGGGAATGGCTAACTTGGTTGTGGGAATGTGCGAAGATGCGTTTGGTGGAATCTTTCATCTATCTCACTGGAAGCTCGTGAACATGATTGACACTCGGGTAATCCACGCTGCCCGAGGCCAGCGGCGCTCAGGCTCCTGTGATTCCCCACACCTAATCCAGTATACCTTCCTTATGCGCGGCCATGGAAGACGAGCTTCCACGGAGTTGCCGAAAGTCGACGTTTCATCTGCGCTGAGCTTCAATGCGCTCACTGAAGTCATAAAACTCGTTGATCGACAGAAATGCTGAAAGACTTCATGTAAACTCTAACAAGCTCTTTCTTGGAAACGTGTCATGATTTCCACAAGCTGGCCTAGATATGCAGCATCAGTACCGTTCTGCTGCCAAGTCACCTCCGTCGTCGCTTTCCAGCGTTGACACTTTCGAGCGCTCGTTGTCCATCATAACGGCGTTCTCGGCGGGAGGGTTTCGCGTCGTCTGGGTCGGGCATGTCATTTGTTCGTGGGATGTGCCAACCCATGGGAGTAAAACTGTTAGTGGTAGTAATGGCAAAAATGTCAGTCCCGTGCTAATGTGGTATTCTCATTCAACAGTTGTCGGCATAACATGCTGTTGAACGCTCTCGTGTAATTATGGTAACAAGAGAATATCTCATTGGATGCTGTGGCTCTGCTCCTGGTCATATCGGACACCGAAAAAAGAACGCTGCTGACCAACCGTGCGCACCAACGGAGATGAGTGAACGGGAAAAAAGGCACGAGGTCTCGGAAGGTAACAAAATCGGTCCCGTTCTTACTGGAAACTAGTGTTCCGTTGCACTGAGAACTGTGGCTTCCCTATTCCAGTGTTTCGGTAGCGAGTGCGCAAGGTACGTTAGCAGGTAGCTGGTACGTTATGTGAGCTTACCGCTGCCAAATTTGTACCCTAAGGATACGAATAACAGCGGGTCAACCAGGGAATTTCTGGTAACCTCTCCAGGGTACCTTCACCATCCGATCGGGTGTTAACAGAGGTGTATTTTCCTCAGAGCCCAAAATAGAATTAACACGTTAGGGAGAGATGTAGTAAGTATCTTGTGGTACCACTGGATAGTATGACTCATAAATGATGCGCCAACTTTAAATGATCTACATTAAAGGGGCTGAGAAGTTGATCCACTAGGTAAAATGACATTAAGGAGTCGGTCCCTTGGATCTGGTTAATTGAGTCACGTAACATTTCAACATCGTCAATTGCAAGAAGACATCGCTAGGCTCTAGCGTCTGCCTTCTATGATTCACGGAGCTATGCTTTATATTAAAAGTCCTTCTCGTTTAATAAAGAAGCGAGATGTACGAGCCTCCACGTCAAGTACGGAGTCTCGTGGATTAATTGAGTCCGGGGAATTTTTGGAGTGCCGAGGAGATTCGCTAGGTGCTGGTGATGTAGATGATTGGCGAGGGGACTTGATTCCATAATTACGACACATCTGAGCCCTTTTTGCAGTACTTTGTACCTAAGCGACTAACGTGAGCGTTAGGCGAGGTCACCGTATCAAACTTTTATAGAGGGATCTGTCCGTTTTATTTTGTCTCCCCCGCGGAATTGGGGGTGTTATGAGGACGGTTTCATTGTTACGTTTCTCGATATCTTGGACCCCGGTTAGTATTTTGGAACCAATTTGAGTGAGTTGGTTGTGGATGAAGCTGGAGTTGGTTGTGGATGAAGCTGGAGTTATTCGTTTTGTCTTCCCTACAAAGGAGATTGAATGGGGCAAGAGAATCAGCTGAGCTTTTGTTACATGGTGTGCAGCACCTAGGTGGATGTTAGATATCTCTTGATAGGGGCGTGGACAGCGTCGCTGTATTCTACCAAGGGTTGATGGAACAGAATGTCCTGCACTTCCGACATTCACGGTACCGAGGTATCACGGAGACTATTGCCATGACATATCCAGTTCAATAATGGCCCAGTCAACAAGTCGAATGAAATATTCTAAATTCTAGCTTTACTGTTGCTTGTAATGGTGCACTATGGCAAACAATAGATGACCGAGGCCTCCGGCCTTGAGGTGGGAGCTTTGCTACTTAATTATCTGTCCTCGAGTCAACAAGCCAAGACCACTGCGCTTCTTTGAGACCGTTTATCCGGGCAAAAATTGGACCCTTTATTGGCCAGGGATGCCTGAGTCACAAAAAGACCCAGAGACTCCCCTGTTCTAGTCTTTGACGCAGCTGTGTGGGCACATCCATCCGCTGAAACCGTTCCCTCACCGTCAGAGACCTGCCAAGCCGTCTTTCTTCGTCTCCTCGCCTAACAACTGTTCCAACGATGAAGATGCTAGGGAAAAGCATGCTACATGCGTGATGCTGCCTTAGTATCCCTGCGGGCTTTTCGAGCGGCGGCTTACCGCAGCTTGGGCAATCGTCTTGCCCTGCAGGGAGCGGCTGTCTACTTCACTCTTTGCGTACGTATATAGACGATGCAAGTTATTCTTGCTTACTCAGGACCGAAGTTCGGACAAAGTGCTATTGGGAAACATAGGGAGCGACTTTCATGGCCGAAGGCTACGAAACCAACCCAAGACGTTCCATTTTCAGAGAATGTGAAAATGGCCAAGAGCCTTCCACATTTCCATTCTCTCTCGGCCTTGTTTCCACTCATGCCTCTCACTTGTCTTACCCTTAGACCTTCTCCCGCTCCTGGTTCCCGAACCCACCACCGAACCGTGCATCCTTAACATCGGCCACCCCCAGATATCGCGTAAAGCTTCGAGGGCGATGATGAAAACCATGGTTCATGACTAACGGCCTCGTTTCTGTGGAATTCTATCAGCGTCCTGTGTCCGAAATATGTCAACTGATCAATTGATCTGCTACTTCAGTGCCCCACTTCCTGACAAGCCTTTCGAAAGGGTGGATTTCTCTCCCTCTCTTGAAGCAACTATAGTGGGTTCGGCGTGTATCAATGGATTTGGCATCTTCATTCACCTAGGGTTTCAACCACCAAACCGTTCAGGTTGAAAGATTACTTCCGTGATCCGTTTAAAGAGCTCGACAATGAGTTCCTGGCCATCTTTCTGCACTTTGCAAGTTCTAGAGCTCCATTCAGTGTTTTACTCGGACAATATTTCCATAAGCCCCAATATCACAAACGAAGATCTGCTGTTGAGTCGTCATTCTGGATTTCGCCCTTGCCTTAGTCAGTGAATTCTTTGCCTTACTCCAAAGTTCCCTCGCTGTATGTCAAGAGACCCCCGCAAAAGGCCACCTGCCTCATTCGGCAGGGCACCTTCCTCTTCCCTAGTAGTGAACCTGGTTGTGGCCCCACGCCGACGGCGCCCAATAATGCTTCTCACTTCATCAAGACCACCCCAGGACGGTGGCATGCGTATATAAAAAATGCTCCTCAAACACCTAGTAGAGACTTTGGGTTATGCTCATGAACTTCAGTTTGTCCACCCACCATCAGTGCAAAATCTGATGGTTCCAAAAACAGATCACCTATCCAAACCACTCTATATTAGTTGCGTCTGTGGTCTACTTGGGAGTGCGTACTATTTTCGCTTCCGGCACTTATGAGCATTGATTAAAACATCCGTTATAGCGCCTAATTATTATCATTATAGTCGTTTATATTTGGCTTGCTGTGACCATCGCTCCACATCGAGAGATTGGTAGGGGATATGCAGGGGCAATGATGTTCCTTTCCGCCATCCTTCTGGGCGCCATCCTCTCAAACACACTTCCACAACAAAACAGCATCGGCTCGCTATTCTCTTACTGGCTGACAAGTACGCTCCGTCACCATCGCCTTGCAGAATACACGCTGATTCTATCTTCCTACCCTCAGTCACCGCAATCTCGCCCTTCGTTTTCCTTTAGGGCTGGACTGGATCAATAACTGCTGGCTGGCCGTACGAAGAATGTGTGCCTTGATTATCTCTCTCTATGGGATTCGGATCATCTGACTGGGTACAGGAACGACCGTCAACGCAATTCTCTTCGTCGCCTACAGGGTTGGCAACGCTGTTGGTTCCTTCATGTGGAAGAAGGAATACCAACCTAGGTAAAATATTTGCTTCTCTTTCATTTTTCAATCAATTACTCACTGGCATCACCCCCGACGTAGAAACCGCGTACCGTAGATCATCAACACCGTCACACCGTCGTCTTCGGTGGTTGCGGACTGGCACTTCTCGCACTACGGTTCTACCTTGCTTTGCAGAATAAGATGAGGGAAAGGAAAGGCCATGATGATACCTATGACGACGTATATCTTACCCATATCGACGAGAAGGGAAACACTGTAGAGAAGAAAGTTGGTACGTTGGCTGATTCCCTTTCACTCCCTCACGTCAAAATGACCGACTTGTCCACCGGTCGTGTTTGATATCACGGATATCCAGAATCGCAAATTCCGCTATGTGCTATAACCGTAGCGTAAATATCGAACACTTAGTGTAACCGTTCAGACCGTGTAGCAAGCTAGTTTACTCGCTTCGTGCCTCCGTTGGGAAGGCCGCCCGTATATTATTTGTTTGGTATTTGACTGGCTTGGGTTTTGTGTTTATTTCAAGTTGCCTGTTATTTGTATCCTTGTTATCAGTAGCTTTCTAATACAGTTTGGATCAAGAGGGCGGCCATGACTAAATCAGCTCATTCTGAAAGCACGGTAAAGAGGCAACCCAGCGGATTTGTGAAAGGGAGCTGCTAGTTCATCAAAGACCACACAGGGATTCTCATCTCAACGTCCATCCAACTCACCGCGCCTGATTGAGCAGCGGAACAAAGACCTGAAACTCCCCCGATGTAATCATTCTTCAAGAGGAATGACTCGTTTCAACAGTCGACCTCTCAAGCCTCATGCCAGAATAGCTCAAATCCAGTATATGTATATTGCACACACAGTCTGAGGCCTACATCAATCGAAGACGAGAAAAAAAAAAACCTTATCATCGGAGCACGGCCCGGACGAAGTGACCCCGAAGATAAAACAAGTATAGGCCTCCAAGCCTAGATGTTGACGTTGACGGGAGCGCAGTTCAAGACGTTAACCAAGCTCGCCTATTCGCATATAAGAGCCAATAATCTGTAAAGGTATCCCCAAAGCAGGGAACTGCACGTACGAAGTTGTTCCCCTCGCAGCAAACGGGTTGAGCAGCACAATTGTTGCCATCAATAGCCCAGACGGCGATGGGGGTACAGTTGATACCGATGAGCGGGAGAAGATTGACCGGGATATCGAGGACGCCATCAGCGGCAGCGTCACTGTGGTCCGCCTCCTGAACCTGGTTGCCTGAGGGTGAGGTATGAGCGAAGTGTTCTTCAGAGATTGGTATTGAAAGGCTCACAGCAAGAGAGGGTGCCGACATTACACGCGCCAACGGGCTCGTTGGGAGCGGGAGCGGCCTGCAGGAAAATAGTATGAGTGAAGAGGGTTCTACGTCAAGCCCCATACAATCAACTCACCGTGACGATGGCAGAGAGAGCAACGAGTGCAGTGACAAAGGCGCGAGAGAACATGTTGAGGTGGCTAGGGAAAGGCGTGGAAAGAGGGAGTGAACGAGAGTTGAAGGAGGCAGGAGGAAAGAGTGCTGGGGAAGCCTAGCCACTCTGGACGCCTTTATATACCATTGCTGTATGTTTCCGGTTGTCCACTTTGAGATCGAGATCGAAGGCCTCGTCGGAAGTCCATGGATCTCGTCCAGGTGAGTGGCTCGTAGAGCTTCGGAGAGCCAATGGAGAGCGAGGAGGGGAGCGGCCGAAGCATCGTGTTCCGACGATAGACAAGTTAGGCGGAGAAGGACAAGTCTTCCATCGACGGCTTCAGGTCCCGTTTTAGGATGGTGGACCAAGGCAATAGGAATGGGAATCACAATATCCCTTTTCATACAATCAAAATTGCTCCGCAGAACCGGCATCCGAGTCAACCTTAACGCGGGCATCGAGACATAAAACCATGGCAGGAAAAGCTCGAGTAGCGCCATTAATAGCTACCGATCCCATTCCACGATTGGCGCAAGAAATGACATGTCCTTGCTTCACCAGTGACAGTTATTCCTCATGGAATAAGGAATGCTCCTTCTCTCAAATGATCACCATCCAGTGCAAGTTTCAGATATCTACGTGGATCGATCATCCAGTCGAGTGCCCCAAGCAGGCATAATCCCGACTATCCGGGGAAGAGAAAGGTCTTTCGAATGCAAGCGGTTCAACGCAACAAGGTCAACAAGGCGGGTGCGGAAAGCAAGAAATGGAAGCAGGGGGGGTGAGCTGTCTGTTTGAGATTATAGCATTTGGCAATCCTGCGGAGGGTACCATGAACCATGATCTAACAGTCTCAGGAGCTAGATTCATAGAAGCCTTCATGAGCCCTAAGACTTGATTGACGGCGTATTATGTAGGTCTGGTGTAGGTTTTGTCTGATATATGCGTGGGGAAGGTATAGGAAACTCACCACCGTCTTTGACCGAAATTCCAGGAACATGCTCAACTCTGCATGGCAACTTTTTCTCTCCCATCAGGATACAAGTTCATCACGAGTCCGCTCCGCAACAGAAATCACCCATAAGGAAATAGCTGACTGATGTGAGCATGAAGATAGCAACGTAGAAAATTTACCGACTGTCTGGTCACTAGAAATGTGAATAAATAATACACTGAACTATCCCAACTGTTTGTCGGCCTCGTCATTTCTCCTCTACTAAAAGGGGTAATCAGATTCCACGGATCATTGTTCTTGACCTTGTGCCTCATGCTGACCCCGGCCGAAGCCTTCTACGGCTGATGCCTCTCCACGCTGATTAGATGAACTGCTTCCACCAGTCCAACAGACTATCCAGCCACATCACCGTCTAAATGCGGTCGGTAAACCAAGGTAATCGTATGCTCCGTGAAGGACCAATGTATCACAGGGATACGATAAGGGGGTTAACCTCAAGGTCTCCTACCTCCTACACTCCACATCACTCGCGATATAACCCTTTTAAATTCACCCAGAGTCACGTATTTGGCTGATGATAAGCTCATTGTATGACAAATGGAAGTTAAAGCAGAAAAGCGTCCGCTGCTTCTCACCTCCACTCAATGTATTTCTCTCCGTTTCTTTTTCGTCATCCATCTGCCTTTTCACCCCGGCCAATATTGCAAACACCTTCTCCAAAATATCCGTCAATTTCTCCGAAGTCCTGTCCGATGGATCAGCATATATATGTATGTGGACACTCTAGTCTAAAGGCTCTTCTCCCCGTCCTGTATCCAGTTGCGACACCTCACCCAAATCTCATTGGAGCAAATAAGCGCTCGTATAGCTTGGGCGGAGGCACGATCGGCTTAAAAAGGGTCCTGGGGGCACCCGCCTCGCAGAGGCTCCGTCGTGGCGGCTTTGGCACCCTCTTTTAGCTTGATGTTTGATTGACCAAGTGATGGATGGCGGGTCGTTGACAAGCAGTACTATATTGTGCAATACAGAGATACAGTGAGGGGGGAAGAAGCACTCTAGGTCTCACCCTCATCTCAGTCGTTGAAGTCTTGAACTTGCTCGAGGACCCAATTGCCCGGGCCCTTTGTGGCTTATCTTGACAGTTCCAAGCACGCCATACAACAGGACGCCCTCCTCAGGGGTCCCTAAGCCAAAATGTAAACAAGGATATCCCATTGTCGCTTAGAATCAATAAAGATGTATACTAATGTATAGGAATAAGATGATTACAGAGCTTTCCGTAGGACGCGAACGTAATGTAGATATAACAGTTATAGAGGTGGGGGGCATGTCATGGACACATGAGTGCCTGTTTGATATCCTGAATGGTAGGAGTGATATCACTACACTGAGAAAATAGGGCACATAGCAGGTGCCATAACTCCTCCGTCATCCCTTCCGGCTTCGATAGCTTGTAGTGACCATGGTGAGTAATCATGATGACGGCTTTACAGCTTGTCATCCACGGTTCCCTGCCCTGATAAACCTTACACTCGGTCAACAAACAAATCCATTCGATAGTGGTTACAATAGATACAACTCACCATCCATACAGTGACCCCTATGGCGAAGACATCATCGCGTTGCGTAACATTGGCGGCTGGGATCCTTCCACTATACTGCTCGACAGCACACGTTGTCTTGCAGCACATTGTTTTTGGGAGTTCTATAGCACTCCGAGCTTCAATAGACATTTCTGAAATTAGGTGTTCAACGACAAGGCTGTATCGACCCACGTCCGTCAGAACTGCAGAAGAATCGTCGCGAATCATAATGTTCCGCTGTATCGAGGTCTAGTGAGACGCAAACCAAAGAATACAAAGGAGCACTGACTGGGTGGATATTGCCATGACAGACACCGTGTGCATGGAGACCCTCCACGGCTTCACATATCTGAGCCAACTAAGAGAGACCAGAAATTGAGGCTATTAGAACCTGTCTGAAGGTAGAGAGGCTGTCCCACCCATTCCGACTTTTGCTTCGTTGCAGCATTTTGCTGTTCGAGTATATTGCCTCGGCGGTAACAAGAAGACACAATCGCCACTGCCGGATCTGCTATTCCGTAGACATTCGCAAAATATGCCTGATCAATATAGGGGCATGTGGGTGGAATATTGTCCCACATATCCCTTAGCATTTGCTGACGCGCCTAGCGCGGGAAAACCGTCAGCGGTTCACTCTGTCGGGTCCTAAGGCTTCGTTACGACATTACCTCGTCTAGCCCTTTCCTCGGCCTCGTCGATTCATAGCTGCCTGGGACCCTCAAGAGCCTGACATTCCACGATTTGTAGATGTAGCGTTCCGATAGGTTGTACGACGTTACAATTTTTGGTTGAGAGTCAGGGGAGATGGCGACTTTGGAAGGGGGAGTGACAGTCATGGGGTTGTTCGGGGAATTTGGTTTGCAGGGCCTTTTGTGAACTGTGTTATAATACAGGACGGAGCGAGAAGAGGTGTGTGCCCCCTTCAGATCTCAGAGCTGCGTTTGTCTTGGTGGGAGGAGATGTTGCAGTCATTTTTGCACCGGCGGCTTCCACACGAACAATTACTGACAAGGATATGCATCTAATGCCTTGGAGCTTGATATTTTGTTCTCTTCAACAAGTCTCCACCATGTTCGGTACGATCGCCCTGCTTGAAATGAAGAAAAAAAAATCTGACTAGGATGCTGATTCTCCTGAAGTGTGCCGAGACTAATCGGCGGACAAAACGCACAAGGGCGCTGAGCGCTGAGCGGGGGCTGTCAACTTCTCGGTGCTGCAAACACTTGAACAGCATTTTATAAAAAACAATCTGCTCGGCTTATCACTTGTTACTATTCTCAATCCAATTTCAATCGAAAGTCTCTGGTGTCTGAAAAGCATTTTAGCACCATGAATCTCTCACTCAACTGTACGTGTATAAAAAGACGGAGGTGTCCGCTGAGAATCTCTAATGACCGCGTATTAGCACGAGGCAAACCTGGGACGGATGGCGATACCATTCACATCTCATTAAAGGTCCCCTTTCCCGACTGGCCGGGAAGACCAAATAGGACAAACCTTTCCAGAAGTTCCATTTTTTTATTCATTAGCTTGCACCCATAGAATTCCGATGTAGAATGGCAGCATACTTGGAAAGGGTCCCCAAATTTCAGCGGATCAGGGCCCTCACAATGTGCTTTTTCTCATAAACACAATCCTGCAAGAATTGTTATGGCGGTACCATTGAACCAACCCGGAACTGCTCCATCAAGACTATCGTAAGTTATCTAAAGAGAGATGACAATGATATATATATATATATAGATATATTTAAGCATTCGGTAGAAAACGTGGAGTTATACTCATAAACTCGGAACATTCACCCAATTACCGCGTCAACCCAGGATCACCAGGGCTAACTTCTAGTCTTCTTCCACCTCTACGCCACCTACGTCATGTTGACCGGGTGAATCGACCCCACCCGCGCCCAACAAACCATCCAATTCCTTCACCCGTTTCTCCCAACGCTCCACGTCTGCAAGCTTTTCTTCGAGGCTCTTAATCTCCCTATTAATTTCCAATCTCTCTTCCGCGGTACCCACGCGCGACAGTGTCCACTTCGCAGACCCAGATGAATCAAGGTTGAGCGTAAGCAATTGTGTATGATACTTCGTCAATGACGGGCTATAGATAACCGAGGTGAAAAGGCCGGCAGGACACGCGGTTATGTGGGGACTTTGGATGTTCAAGGAGGGCAAACATACCGCAAAGAAATGGTAATTAGGGTGACCCCCATCGCTTTGAGAGACTCGTACATCCTACCCTCCACGTCACTTGAAACAGCGCTTGTACATTCATCTAGGATCGCATATTTGGGCCGATGATAAAAGACGCGCGCAAGGCTCATCTAGAGGTTATTTCAAAATGAATAACCGGATCCATGGCACAAAATGGAGAAATAGAAGGTGAGACGAGAAGTCGAGGCAAAATTAATGGGGTAAAGGGTACATACCCGCTGTTTCTCACCGCCACTCAACACATCTCTCCATTCCTTCCTCGTTGTCCATCCGCCCTCTCGCTCAGGCAAATATCTCAGGAACACTTTCTCCAAAATATCCTCAAGCTCCTCCAACGTCCGCTCCGATTTCACAAACTCGGCGTATGTGTGAGGATAAATAATCTGGTCTAAAAGACTTCCTTCGACCATGTATGCACGTTGTGGCACCACAAACACAGAGGGATGTTGGTGCGAATGGGCATCGGGAGGAGTAAGGACTGATGCAAAAGGTCCGGAAGGCGCCCATAGTCCAGCAAGAACTCTTGCAATTGCAGTTTTACCAACCCCGTTTGAGCCTGTTATCATTAAATGTTCGGCTGGCCGGACGATGAAAGAGAGATCTTTGACGAGGGGTGCTGCGTCGACTATGAAGCAGAAAATTAATTAGCCACATGTTGCAGGTCGTTGCGGGGTAGGGTAAATGTGACACCGATCACACCCTGTACGTGAGGACGAGATTGACTCACCACTTGCAGGTATTAACACATCCACATTCCGAATCTCGAATGACCCATCAGAGCTGATTTCTCCCTCGGGTGTCTTTGGCAAGTTGTGTAGCGTCGAGATAAGGGTATACAGCCTCGTCGTCAGACCGGCTAGTTCCAGCAGGTCCTTGTACGCATACATCAAGCGTCCACCAGCATCAGCCAGCGATAATAATAACCGTCGGTTAGATATATACGCTATAAAGAACAAAGAAACCGACATATCAACATCACGTTCCGGTATATCATCACAGACGAGATGCAACGGAAGAAGTACCCACTTTCAGTTCGGCCAGCTACAGCATCATCCATCGCCTTGTTCCTTCTTTCCTCCGGAGACCCGGTCTGAATGCCGAGGGAGCGTTTTGTACGCGTGAACAAGAGGGGCACAGCAATCAGACCATAACCAGCCGCGGACCAAAGATACTTGATAACGTAGTCTTCCGTCCACTCGTATGCAATTCGGATCTAAGACACGGTGTTATTATATCGCTTGTTGGTCCAGTAATTAATTAAAAGGAGGGGCAGTTGCAACTGCCTGGAAGCAAGGCTGTCAACACGGAGACGATCCCAGACAGTGCATCCAAGGGTGTATTTGCGGGAACACTTCGAGGGGAACGGTGGACCATGCCAGGGGTATTTGCGTCCGGGATGTCCTGGACGGAAAAAAAGGCAACCTAGAAAATAGAATGCACCTTGTAAATTGAGTTCACGTGCTTGATAAGCCGCAGGTAAGCCCGAGTCAAGATATCCTTTTCTCGTCCACCACCGTCATAGAATCTAAAGTGTGACAAAACACCAACTCAGCGACCAAGTAAACAACCGAAGGCACGTGAAACCACAACTTACGCCACTTCTTCACTCTCTCTTCCAACGCGACCAACACCGCGGCGGTACTCACCCTCCAAGCGCGCCTCGACCGCCGCTAGGCGCCCAAACGCAGGTGTTACGGCCCTACAGATACCATGTTTAGTACACACTCAACCAGAACAGGGAGAGAAGGAGAGAAAACAGAATGGGGTAAGTGCGGAAAAGAACTGGGTCAACAACGCACCGCAAAATTCGGACCGTGGCGTAGTAATTCAAGAATAGAAGTAGCGTGCCGCGTACGCCCAGGGATCTAGACAGTTGCGATGTGAAGAGGATGATGTCCAAGGAGGGTTTGAGTAGGTTCCCGCTGTGAAGTGACAAAACAATTAGTCAGTTGAGGACCCATAATCAGTGCAGTTCTAACCGAGATGAAGTGGAAAAGGGGAAAGGGGAAAGACACTTACTACAGCCCGCTGAGGCTTCCTGCCCAAGCATCAACGTCCGCAGTGATGTATTGATCCACGCCTTCGAGTTTGCCTCCGAGTCCAATTTGATAGTAGCGCGCTTCGGGGTAGGAAGAGAAGTAGAGGTCATGTATGTAGCGTGTCAGACGGGTGCGGAGACGTAAGTGCAGGACAGATTGGAGGTGACGGATCTAAGCGTCTAGGTTAGGACGCGGTGGGATTGTAAAAGAGGAAAGAGGAAAATCAAATGGGTGACGGGATGGGGCATGAGCCAACCGGGCACAGGAAACTCGAATCGTGGTTGCGGGGTGATAGTTGTGGATCTTCGATTTTACGCACCATGGAGTTGGTGTAAGTACTTGGGATGGCCAGTAGAAACCAGAAGGCGAGGCCCATGAGGAATCCTTTGCCATCGGCTTTGACCTGGAATGATTTCAGCTCGTTGTGGTGTTTCGGGAAAGCACGAGCGTACCAGATCTCGCACGATCCGACCGTCGAGGCGAGCAACCATAACGCTCAACACAGTCCTCAATACTAAGAACCCTGAGTGCATGAGGACGATACCAACTTCCTTGTTACGCCATAACGTCGCAGGTGGAAAGACAATGCGGAGTAGGATGGCACGCAGTTGTCGGAAGAACGCAAGATCGAGGTTTGGTTTGGTCTGGGCTCCTGTTGACAGTAAAGGAAAGGCGCGTTTGTCCTCAGAATGCGTGGATGGCGGCGGGAGAGGGACCTATCAACCATCAGTCAGATTTAGAATCCATAGAGGAATCAACAGCTGGTGCGACATATACGTTGTCTACCCGAGGGATGGGCCAGCGGGAGGACTAGTGCGACGTGCTGATTGTCTAATGTCGCACGTCAACCTGAGTGCTAAGGCGGCTCGGTGACAACGCGATCACTACTCCGGCCCACGACAGCTGGGAGGCTGGCGATCCTGCGACGGCGGCTTGAAATTGGAACCATGGGCTCACCTTCCGTACACCACCCTCGTATGGAACAAGGAGCCAGAGACGCCCTTGTTCATCCTCTTCATAGATTTGTTGTAGGGTCTGCTTCAACTGGTCATCAGGGAATCCCTTCCCTTTACCCTTGTCCCCACGAGAATTATTTAAGGCTCGGGTGAGCACATCGTGCAGAATCCTTCCAGGGAGTGCACGCAGCAGCAGAACAGTTCCAATCACCAGAAGTACGGTACGTTTTGACGGAGGATTTTGAGTGAATATATGGGGTAGTGGTTTTGAGAAGACCGCCATAGGCTAGGGGTGACTGCACCTTTTAGTGACAGTAGCACCTTGTTTTCTGTGAATAGTCACGGAGTATGTTTGGTGGTCGGTGGACCGTGGTATAGCTCCGTCAATGCCTCGCATGTGATATCTTATCCACTGCATTATATGTCTCCCACATCCCACTAATATCGCGTTGCGGTCCACTTCATGGGCGCTATAGTGTAGTGGTTATCACTCGGGATTTTGAATTCAAATGAGTTTCCCGAAACCCAGGTTCGAACCCTGGTAGCGCCTGATGGAATGCCTTTTTAGCTTTTTCAACCAGACTAAAGTGGGGTATCATGTGACGGAAACAAAATCAGGTTTCATTTGTTTGGAAATGAGACTAGTGTTTGATCCTTGCTTTGACTGTTCCCATCTCGTCGTTTCTTGCTGCCCCGAGGTTGTCGTTGACGTTGCCGGCGCACTCTCCGTGCACTCTCAGACGGCGTCCAGCGCGACTTCGCCTGGTGAGCACTCACCGAAGCTCATAGCCTTCCTGCATCAAGCTTTCTAGAACCGAATACGTAACAGAGACCAACATCAGCAGCCCATACGGCTGCTCTGGCGGCAAGGTATGTACACAGTCTGACCCTCCGAGCTACTAACAGACTAGGAATATGTATAGATGGACCCTCCAAATCCTCCCTCACCCCCATCGCCGATCACGTCCTCTCCTGGCCTCACTCAATCCATCTCCAATTACTCCGACTCGCCTCCCCAGCCCATGACGCCACCGAGGCAGTCCAGACAGCGTTATCTTGACTTGGGCAGAGTTCCTCTCCACCTTCGTGGAACATCCAATACATACGAACGTCTCGAGGATCTCCTCCGTGAAGCTGGGTACAAAGAAACCAGGATATTCACACCTGAGTCTGAGCGCTTGGAGTCTCGAAGAGATGGTGGCAGTGGTGACAGTCTTCAGTCCGGCGGGAAGAAACAAGGCGTAGGTGCTGCCGTTGTTGGATTTCTAACCGGATTGGTTACAGGGGGGACTGGGACAGCCACTCAGCTGAGACAACACCAGCAAGGGTCCGATAATAATCCAGATCAACGTCCGCGGTTGTCCCGGACCCAGTCTCCTTCGTCTCCACTTGCCAACAAGTACCCGCAACGCCGAGAAAGTTCGCGTAGTGCTGAATCCTGTGAACCGCAAACTCCATATATGACCTCTTCCATGGAAAGCCTGAGCGACCCTACGCCGAAAGCTCCTCGGTGTCAGCCACACCCTTGTCCGGTCCCACCAGTTCAGCAAACACTGCTGCCTTCCCGCCCTTCGACATCGACTGCATCAGCGTATCCCACACATCACACTCCTCACCAGAACCAATATCATGGGTCGTCAATGCCGCACCTCCCTCCTTCGGCACAGCACCACCGATTATCAGCTGCCCAGCGTCAACTTCAGAAGCAGGCCTCCATGTCCTCCTTCCGCACCCAAACCAGTAGTGTGAACCCCCCAAATAATCAAGGCACCTTTCCTAACAAACACGACATCGCCACTAACAACAACCTAAACGTTATTAACCAGCCTTGTCCCTCACGTGCAGGTGCCTACCTCCGTCACATGGTCTCAGCATCCAGTCTTCATCCACTGCCGCGCTCAAATTCCACTCCCGTCCGTACACAGGCACACGGGTTCGGGCACCCGCAAAACCGACCTCTACACGACGATTCGGACACAACAACCGATGCTGAGACATCTCAGCCCCCTCTCCCACGTAAATGGCTCGACAGTGTCACCCGTGCAATCCTCCTCGGTGTAGCAACCGCGCCCTTTTCTTCTTCTGATGCGCCAAATCTATTACCCCCGTCATCTTCTGCTACCGCCTTACCTCAAGCTCCAAGCTATCCACGAACACTCCGCGCAACCCGTAGCTCCCTTTCCCAAACCACCCTCGCCCATTCTTCCAAAGCAGCCTCCGCTGCAACTCGACGCTCCAGACTTTCTGATCAAACTAATATTGCTCCGACGTTTCAAACTCTTGGCCCGCCAGCCCTCTTCACACGCCTCGAACGTGGTCGGGCGCCTTGTGCACAAGGTCAAGTTCTCAAGGCCCAAGTCGTCTGTCGAAGTGCACCAGGGAGCCGTGCATCCTCCCTTGCACGGGAAAATAGTGGTATTGGCATCCTGCGAGACAAAATGATTGGTGGTGGGAAAACCGGTGCTAGCGGAGGGAGATTAGCGCGCAGACAACATGGATCTTCAGGTGCTGGAGGAAACCGCGGGAAGGTCAACCGTCGTAAAAAGGACGATAGGGAGAAGCTTGGCGTACCGAGTCTCGCTCGGACACACGTTGAGGGAGATGGGTGGCATGGGACCACGCTACCTCGTGTGAGGGCCGCCAGCAAGGGCAAGTTTCGGTCAGGCGGCCGTTTTTCCGATGATAATGGTGATAGTTTTGCATGTGATGACGACTATTCATCCGGGTATGACGATGACGAGGAGGACGATGATGAGGATGAAGGAGAACTAGATTTAGCGCGCATGCTCATTCCTCCAAAGCGTCAGCGATCAATCCGGAGTTTGCGGAAACATCTACATCAACTCACGCCCCCGCCTGCAACAGACGTGTCTTCTGCTAAGCTCACTCCCTCGCTATCCGGCCTCTACAACTCCTCATCCCATCCCGCGCTTCGCCAAGGTGGTCGATCGTCATCTGGTACTCAAGTACGGCTCAGTGGGATGCAAGAAGAGGATGGCGATGGAGATTGGGAACATCAGTGGCGAAGGGGTGGATATAATGGTCGACGAGGAAGTGAGGATGACGAGGCTGAGAATTTTGCTTGGTTACGAGATGGGAGGGGTGATAATGGCAGTCAAAGAAGCACGGCGAAAGTCAGACTTGGTTTGCCTGGGCCTTGGAAGGCGAGTGGGAATGCCCAGGGTTATTGATAACGTCCTGTTGTTTATGTTCCCGCGCGACACAGTATTCCGCGAGGGTCTTCTATCAGACATCCTACGTTCTTTGGAAACAAAACGGAAACCAGCTGTTCTACTACTTTCGGTCTTGTACTCTAGATTTGACCCATCTTCTCAGTTCTGAATAAGGTTATTGGCGCACTATTTAATATCCAGATACTCGGTGGTTACTTCTACTAGTTCTACTATCGCCTAATTAAAAGTCCTTCCAGAAGGTCTAAGTCACATTCCGAACGAGCGTGTGTATCTATGCAAGGCGAAGTATAGCACATGATTACAGGTATGCGGCACACTTTTATTACCGACCATGAAAACAAAGAAAGCCGAAAAGAGCGAGAAACGTATGCGATAGCAAGGGAACGAGCGACTCTACAATATGTAATTAATAACAAAATGGAAGGAAGGTTTCGTCAAGTGTGGATGCAAAAAAGGTCACTCAGGCAAGATTGGCGAGACGTTCAGCTAGCGCCTGCACTAACTCGGTCTCCACTCCGAATTCCTTGGCAAGTTCTCCAAAGCGTTCGCGAGTTTGGTCTTTAGTGTCATTACCAGGGTGGGTTAACCCTGTGGGAGGGGCTGGGTTTCCTGAGCAAGTAGATTCAGGGAGAGCAATGGCAGGCGTTGGAATAGGAATAGACTTGGAAGAGGCGAACGAAATGAGCTTTTTGACTTGCTGGCTAGTGAAAGCTAAAGAGGAGTTAGTCAGAGCCATGTCAATCGAGGTAAGCTTTCAGACCTTGGCAATGGAGCGTAGTCTGAACGAGTTCCACCACAAGATCCATACTATAGCCATGGTCATTCCTTGACCTCGCGTTTGCGTCAGCCTTCAGAACTTCAAGGCGAGCGAGGAGTGTTTCCACAGCAGCTAATCATAATCAGTCATACCGCAAAAATCATACGGGCCATAGTATATAAAACAATGACGAACCATATGCAACGTCGAACAACATGTCTCTGATACCGGAGGACCAGAAGACTCGACTGTCCACGTCCGACGGGAATTTGCTCAGGATACTAATGAGCAAATAAAAAGGTAAAGAAGGCACTTTCAGGAAGTGGGACTATTCGAAACATCGGTGAGATGTAGTTGATTGGAATGGTCGATGCTTACATCGGGTTCACGAATCAGATACAGGAGTCCAGTGATTTCATTTTCAGTGAGGATACCACCCTCCAAGGCGCCAATAATGTGCTCCCCTTGCAATCCCGCGAGGGACGGTCTAGACCCATCAAAGGTACCCCTCCAGCGGGGGAACAGCTGCGTAAAATCAGCAATCATACATCTCGCGAATGAGAATGGAATACCGACATCCGCCATGAGCTCTTCTTGACTGCTACGCGTGATAGTGACGCCCCGAGCACGACGCCCTCTGCCTAGGACACTCCCTCTCTCCTTCTTCCTACCATCCGGTCCTATAGCCTCCCCGCGCAAGATAGCACCGGCAATCCGTTGATCTTTGATTTCGATGTAAGCGTGACTGAGAGTCTTGCCTTTGGTATCAAGCAAGACATGGACACGTTCAACCGGTTGTTGTAACCAAGTAACGACCTGTGACGGAGTGATATCCTGCGGAGGTAATGAGCAATAGCTTCGGATCAAAATAGTCAACATACCCATGGCACGTTGTCTATCCTGAGAACCACGGTGCTATCCTTAGAGACCTGTTGGTACACGTTTTCAGAAGAGTGTGCGTTGATGTCGAAACTGGCGCAGTTCTCCGGCTTAGGGGTGCTTGCCCGAATCTCATTCGGCGAGAAATCAATTCCGAAGTCGAAACCAGCTTCGAGGTCACCGAAACTGTCACCCTCTGCATGGACGGCACTACTGGCCACAACATCCGAGCTTGGTGGAGAAGAGAAACTGGGATCAAAGGATGAGCCCTTCATTCCGTCCTTCTGTGCATCTGTTCCGAGTTGAGTGCCATGTAAATTTGAAAACAGAGATATCATACGCGTAATCGAGGGCGCTGCCTTGTTCTTGGGATTGACAACGAGTTTGAAATCCTCAACGCCACGTTTGCACACAGCACACTCCATATCCTTCTCCCCGACAATGTTAAGTGCGCTCGTCAGGCAGGCCGAACATAGCGGATGGTCACAGGGCTTTAGAATGGCGAGGCTCGAAGGATTTTGGCAGAGACAAACAGAACAATCATTGGAAGGCTCTGAAATGTTCAAGCTCGGAGCGGCAGGGAGAATCATAGAATTGGCTTTTCTTGATGGGGGCAGCGGCGTTGGTTTTTGGATGACGGGAAGCGATATATCGGCGGATGGAATAGGAACCTGCGTAGCCTTGATGTAGGGGGCCGAAGCAATTGTGGACTGAATCGTCCTGGGAGTGTCCCTACGGCCTTGGGCCAGGACATCGTATCTGCGAATGTTCTGCTGCTGCTGGAGAGAATGGAAGTGATGTTCCACGCTATCGGCGATGTTCGAGGGGTTAGAATACCCAATCTGGATTCCGGGATTCTGGAAAGGATCGGAGGTGTATTGCGGGAAAGAAGGGTAGGTGTAGTTGAAGTATCCGAAGGAATTCGCCTGATGTGCTTGCAGGTTGAGTGCGAATGATTCATCTTCGTAAGGGATGTCGTGATTGGTATCTTGCTCATATTCATGTTCATCAATATCGAAAAGTTCCATGGACATGTCGTTCGAAATGCCGAGGTTGAAACTGGTATGCATATTTTGCGGCGTCCGGACCTAAAAAATTTCAACATATAATCAAGTTTGAAGCCTATTATGACGTACAACACCGAAAGCCTCACGTCTACGAGTATGCGCAGGATCGGTAAGGCTTCCTTTTAGCTTCAGCTGCTTTGCGAGATTGCGATTCGGTGGAGGGGTAGACAACAAACTCATGGGTTGGTTTTGGGATTGACGCGTGCGGAGTGGAGACACGGGTGCCTGAGAACGGGTGGAATTACAGCGTAAGGTTGGAGACAATGGTTGTTGTTGTGGGGCGCAAGAAGTCTGTGCCTGGCTGCGAGGCCGGGAAGGTGCAGGGTCCAATGAATGTTCCGGTGGCTTGGAAAGGAACGGTGGAAGCAGTGCTGGAAGGTGGATGAGTATATGTACATACAACGAAAGATATCAACGTCAGGCCCACCATCGGATGGCAAGATGTTGGAGTCGTCTCCGGCATCGGACAGACTGAATTCGGTCGCTATATGCGGCTTGGTAAGCATCAATTGAGGTAGAAAAAGACATCAGTTACCTTCATCGTCGCCATAGTGCTCTTCGTCTAAATTTTGGTCCGTAGAAGTGACTCTGATGCCGTTTTCGTTAGCTCGGGACCTCCAGTTGTCTGCAACATCTGCCATGCTTTTCTCTTGACTACCATTAGAAGCTCGTGATATTTCGGGGGATCCGGAGGCGAATGAAATGCGTTTCTTGAGGTTTAAGCTGAGGTTATCAGGTGTGGTCAAGGTAGACGAGTTATTGGAATCGCTCGAACGGAGACTCAAAGGGGTGTATGGAGTTGACGGGGTAATTGGGGACCTATAAAACGACTGTGTATGGCGATGTTGCTGAGGAGGGGCTCTCTGTGGCGTAATCGGGTAGTGTTTGGATGTACGAGATACCGCGGGCGATGTTGGGACGGAATACGAGTGGAATGCAGGCTGGAGGGGGGACATGGCGGTAAATGACAACCAGCAACACCTGTTGTCACACCGGAACTGTGACAACCAACTTCAACGCGATGTGTCACGTCACATGTGCACTCGCGTCTTCATCATGTGCACAGTTTCACAGTTGAATGCACTGGAATGCTATTTGCGGAGGAACAATGTGGGCACGAATTTGTTATGTTATGCCATCCATCTTAAAAAGCGCCCAATCACCAGCAGGCAGAAGTGACAATCAGGTTATCGCGCGGCTTTGCATGAGCCGAGTGCAAGTCAGGGTCCAATTAACGCGATCTCCATCAACTAATTTCTGGGGTTGTTTTGTTTTCTCACTAGAGCAAAATCTCACGGCACAGTTACAACTAACCACACGCGAATCTTCATAATTCCCAGCATGAAGAGTTCCAGTCCAATTGAAACAGGAGAACATTATGTCACGATATCGCTGCCATGGCTGGAGCGGCGGCCGTCAGAACCGAAGGGTGCTTCTATGTGGCTAGACAATCAGTGGAGGAATGGAAGTACTATATGATGGAATGCCCAGCACATCGACCACTCAAGCACTTACATGCCGGTGCCGTGAGAGATTGCTGTGCTCTCAGGTGGACCCCTTGAGTCACCTTACCCACCAAGGCACGACAATAATGGGCCTCAATGCAGGTTAACGGCATGCGTCAACAGTCCTCCATGTAGAATAAACCCCTGTCCCAAAATTATGGCGGATCAAAGTCGTGCACTGTATTGTTATCCACTTATCCAGAATTGGCATCCCTCTCGATGCCGCCTTCTACCTTACAGCATTGACGTTGCTTCTAATTCAGCACGATATCACGGTGCAAAACAGAGGCCGTAACGTACTGATATATAAATCTACAAATCACGGCCTGAAAGATTCAACGCCCTCAAGTTTCTCCATCTTGGCTTCTCTGCTACTGCATGCCTCATCCCAAACGATGGGTAAGTTAACAACTTCTTGGTTAATCCATCCCACTCACTGTTGTCAGTCCTCCTCCCACCGCTGTTCTTCCTACAGGTTCATTGACGTCCGTTTAGCTTGACCCAGACGGGAAAGGCAGTAAGGTGAGGTTCTCCCCACTCCCGCATTCCTCTAACCTTTTCCAGCGGTGAGAGGACAAAGGTAGGCTACTATCCAGTTATGAGGGAAACGAACCACGGAGCAAGTACAAGACCAACCAGCTCATCAAAAGATACAAGTATGAGTGATGAACGACAGTAGGATCAACTGAACCCCTTCAATGGGGTACTCTATATCACATGCCACAGAGCTGAGGAAGCCCCAAGCAGACACCGCAAACACTAAACTTACGAGCCAACGTGAAGACCCTCTAAGCTGTGACCGCATTGACTCCAAGAGTTGCATGCAGTGTGAACCAAGGGATCCGCTCTTGAAGTTAATGCAATGAGCAGTATCACGCTGACTTGCGGGTGCAGTGTACAAGCGAGTGTTGAGTGCTGGGTGTGCGGCTACCCCAGGTCTATGACGTGTGGTATGGAGTCCTGGGGAAGGGCCATCTCCAAAAAGATGGTCCTCGTGCTCCCTTGTCGTTGGGCCTCAGGCTGAAGTCCCATCCGAGTCTCGGTGGGGCGGACTAAAGCACGTTAACCAATACCCTTCATAGCAAGTAATACCGGTGTAGTAACTACCGAGAGCGGTACTTGGGCGCCCGCTCTCTATTCCTCCGAGGGAGAACTTATGCGATAGAAAACTGATGCAACGGAGCGTGGCACACATACGTGAGACCTTGAAGTGGATTGCGATGTCACGGGAGCTATTGTAAGACACGGCAAGGGAACGTCTTATAGTCAGTGGCAACCAAACCATGCTCAGATACTTAACATGTTGACCGCTTCTGCCAGTTATCTCTCGTTCCGCCCTTGTTGTCTCTTCGATGTACAAAACAAAAATGTCTGACGACGTTTTCTATAGAGGCTTGGGCGAAGAACAAAGGTCGCTATTTTTAGCACACGATTGAGAAGGGCTGTTTTCCGATTTGCCGAGCAGTTTCATACTGTGTTCGAGGTTGTCGCAGGCTGCTCGCCCCTGAACTAACTTGGCCAACTCCATTCTTAGGAGGCACTGATATTCGGCCCCAACATCCAATCTCCAACTTCACCATCATTGCAATGCACATGCTAAGTTATGCTAAGAGTGTAGGGTTTCGGATGCGCAAATCCTCCCTCGTCCCACCAACTCCAGCAAAACACCGCTTGATCCCCCTTGGTATCTTCATCCTTATGCACAACGCTCCAAGCCCAAACCCGTAAACATAGCTCAACAGCCCAATGAGCAGCACATCCAACACGCCCAAGTCCCACCGAACTCTCCCGAAAATCTGGTGCTCAGAGAGAAAGAGGTCATCGGGCTGGCAGAAATCCCGTCCGCCCAAGTCCTTTCCCGGTGCCTGGCAGATTTTACCACGGCCGGACAATGGACGGACAATTTACCTCATAGCCAAATTATTGGAAAGGATTCAACCACATGGCGCGCACTACTTGTACTGTTGACGCATCCCCGTTCGGATGTCACCCCAGTTCGGACGAACATTTGTATGGTGCTCTACACTCCAGGTAAATTCTCCCCAAAATCATAATAAATGGCTACAAATAATCAATCTAATATGCGTGCATTACTGTACTGAAATTTGAGGCAGTCAGAGAGTGTGCCGAGCGGGGTCAATATCACTCTCTCTCACTCTAGCCAAGGAATATCATGTCAAGGATTGAATACCATTGATGGAATCTGGGGACCCATGTGTTGAAGGAAGTGACGAAATGCACTTGTTTAAGTGCAAAGTATATTAGTGGACACCAAGTTTCATGCCTACTGC
>JAEUWK010000171.1:0-57621 GCA_018524425.1 Podaxis sp. AQ795752 | reverse complement strand
GTAGACGCTTCCCGCGGTTCAACGCAATGGCCGCGCTGGCATTGACCAGAATAGAATTGATTCAAAAAAAAAAAAAATAATAGTGCAGATGGCAAATATCAGTAAATCACATCACGATTCATGCAACGTCATCGTGAATCCGGCCTGCCAGATGGGCTCATGATACAACTGCCTGATTTTCGAGACAGACAGGGACAGACCAATATCTCATGTATCCTACAAATCGACCTGGAACATACGAAGTCACTAAGGCACCCCGTCTCCCACGGCTGTCTGCACTTTTATCTCCTTCTTTCACATGCACTCCCTCTTCGCTTTTGTCCATGTCCGTCCCGGCTTCTCCTGAGGATAAACGCGGTTATTAGGCGGGCTAGTGATCGTCAACATCCTCCCGTTCTTAGAAAACTGTGTAATCGTGAAGACAAGGCGGGAACTTGAGTGGAACACATGAGTTGAAAGCCCGAGGTCCATTAACGCAAGGAGGGTCAGTCCAAACCTTCTATGAAACAAGAGCTCGGGTACCTTTAGTTCTCCCCTTTGAAGCTTTGGAGGGATGAGGATACCGGCATGGAACTTGGTGCTGTAAGCTACTTGTTTGGGGACATTGGACAATTGGGGCGACGCATGGTCATGTATGGTGGGTTTAAATATTCTACGCGAAGTTCACTGGGCCCGTGTAAGCATAACTGGTGTATCTCTTGGGCCATATGAATACCTAGGAAATTTGGTTGAATTCACTACCTGAGGATGTGGGTTAGAGCCAGCGATCATGATATTCCTGAGAAAAGAGTGAGATTGAATCTTCGTTCACAAGGCGCGCAACATATTACCCCATCGGCGTTAATGTTGCAGTTGAGTGATATCACCGAGCAATATCTGTCGTCGGTAATCCTTCATTACTTATGCGCTTTCCAAGAGGCGCATCAGGAGTATACAAAGAAGGTGCGAGTCTAAAGTCTGTCGGCAGCGGCCCACGTCTATGAGATCTAAAGACTTACGCAGGGTCGTCCGCATTTGAGGCGTTACCAACGACAGCGTCCTTGAGCCTGCCGAATGCAGCATACCCAGCCTGCCCGCCGTTAACAATTACGACTTGTCCATTCGGCATAAGGATCATCTCCGGCATCACCCTACCTTCTAGCAACCTCTCAATCTCCCAGCCACACTGAATACCTTCAGGAGTCAATGTCATACGATTGCGCTGATCTGAAGCAGGATCCTATGACGTCAAATTTATTGCTGGGATCTGATCACTTGTGGCTGAACCACCACAGATGAAGATCTCGGTGGTATAGTCAGGCGGATGAAGAGGCAAAAGTGCGATTGTTCCGTCATAGGGGTAGCTGATGCATACGCCGTTGGGAATATCAGGAAGTCTTGTCTCAGTGTTGGTTTCCATGTCGTAGATGGCCGTTTGGTTGTGATACGATGATAGATCAAGTGCAATTTTCCAGATGTGCTATTTTGTACGAAGTGCCATCCCCGTCCAGAAGCCGTCACTGACCAGGCAGCAAGAAGGCATAAAAGCGACACTGAGAGGTGTAAATTCGTGGACATGATGAAAAGGTGGACCAGGTTCGGTCCTTCATGATCATAGTCCCGTTATATATACACTTGCCAGAGGAGTCTGTCCCCCTCGTGACTATCGACTCCGCTGTAGAACCAAGTCAAAAGAAGAGGCGAAGCGGCCCCATAGGACTTGATTGAGGCAAGGTACGATCAAGTGGTAGAGGTGCCGAGTAGAGAATAAGATAGCTTCTACGTTGGTACATTGGTTCCCAGTCGAGGAAGTGGAACCGTGCGAGGATATCTTGCCATGGGCTGAAAGATGTGCCTTGGCACACACGTTGAAGAGTAACGGGCTATAGGCAACTATCCTGAGGCTAAATGTTGGCGCATTACTCAAAAAAGGCTAAAATTACAGTGCATCTGGAGGAGCACTGGGAGCAGAGAGTGTCCTTGACGTCAATGTGGCTATCAAAGAATAACCTATGTACATCAGGTTCTTGACTGGTCGGGCCAGCTATATCCTCCGTTCTTCGAACGTTGACGATGCCTCAAAATCAGCTCATGAACATCCTCTTGACGCCTTAATGCGCATGTACGCAGGGCTCCAGGGTTAGGGCTCATATCGACACTGTACAGCGCAAACTCTGATGATGGTCTGTGACTTGACTCAGTTTTCCAACATTCCCCTCCGTATCATCCCGATAGGGAAACGAATGCTTCAAAAACGGCAGTGCATCTAACATACCGAAATTCATCTGCTCAGGAATTCTGTCTGAGCCGTCCATCGCCAACATTCCTCGTATGACAATGCCCGAAGATTCACACAATGTTGAACATATTTACCTTTCAGATCATAGTTGACCTGGTTTAGAGTGCCATTCATTCGGTTTCTCCTCGGCACAAGGTAATGAGCCTGTTCGTGCTTCCGCTATACAATTAACTCTCTCATAACCCATACCTCTTATAGCCCATATTCCGCCATAATATGAACAGAACCCCAACTCAGGAGATGACCTGATGCCAACGGTCAAGACTGCCGTATGGTGCATTGTGCAGATAGAATGCGCAATATCTCCATTTAGGATCTCAGACCGTTCAGAGGTGCACTCGATCGCTCTGTTGAGCATCCTGTGTAGTTAGCCTCGCCCACATGAAACTATTTTTATGTCATGTTTATCCCGGCGGTGATACCGGCATGGTTTATGGGCATCCGGCGGAGAAAGAGAGAAGGTTGCAGTCTGTGTGGACCACGCGAAAACCAGATGTTCGCCTTGTTGAACGCACAGATTCTAGTCAAGTCCCGTTCTGGTGGGTACTGACACAATGAATTCATTTCGAGTTTGTTTGAAGACTCCTACCTGTCATCCACCCTCCTGCGTCGCCATCCTCACAGTTATAAGCTCATGGCTGACCGATAGATAATCTTCTTTCATCGCCTTCGCCTCCTTCCCCCTTCTTTCACTTCTTATTTTCACACCCTTTTGCACCCTCTCCTTGTCTCTCTTTCCTCTAAGCTTCAGGGAGAATGCTTTCGAAATTAGAATTCGCTTTCCTTCTTCCTTTAACAATTGCATCAGTAGCGAACGCGGCGATTGGACCAGTGGCTACATTGAAAATCACGAACGAGGATATCTCCCCAGACGGATTTACACGAGCGTGCGTGGTATCTCCTCCTCCTTTCTCTTACAGTAAACAGTGAACCTGTGGTGAACAGTGCTTCGGTCGTCAATGGCGACAATCCAGGACCTCTAATCATAGCGAAGAAGGTAAGGCTGCAATAAGTTGTGTTTTCTTGGTCATTTTTGCTGAGAGATGTCAGGGCCAAAACTTCAGATTGAGCGTCGTGAATCAGTTGGAAGATGCTAGGCAGGAACGGGGTGCTAGCATCGTATGCTCTCTCATATCTCCTAAATAATGACGCCTTCTGAAATGTGGAAAGCATTGGCACGGGTTGCTCCAACATGGAACGAACTTCATGGACGGTGCCGTTGGCGTCACTCAATGTCCTATCGCTCCAGGAAACTCCTTCGAATATTCATTTAGGGCGGACCGGGCTGGAACGTTTTGGTACCACTCACATTTCGGTGAGTCGATGTTAATTAATTCGGCGGGAAGCCACGCCTATTGCCGTTCTAGGTCTGCAGTACTGTGACGGGGTCCGAGGTCCAATCGTCATTTATGACCCTTTCGATCCCCTTAAGGCTTTCTATGATGGTGAGTAGCTACCACAAGACGTATCATAAGGCTTCTCACAGTATCTTGACTAGTTGATGATGGTCAGTTATTCATGACCATAGCGTACCCGCTCCTCACGTCCCCGTAGAAAGCACTGTAATTACTTTGTCCGAATGGTAAGGTCTGGGATACTCGTTATATTATTTTGACTCAGTCCTGTATGAACAGGTACCACCAGCCAGCAGCTTCAATCCACGGTGTCCCAATTGCAGACAGCACCTTGATTAATGGCAAAGGGAGGTCCCCCGGAGGACCACAATCTGAACTGGCGGTCGTGAATGTTAAAAGGTGGAAGCGCTACCGCCTTCGTGTTATATCAATTTCCTGCGATCCCTTCTTCTCATTCTCCGTTGATGGCCATGATCTTCAAGTTATCGAGGTCGAAGGAACCGCGGTACTGCCCGTCACTGTGAATAACCTCAAGATACTAGCTGGTAAAGTTGGCGCCACGCAACCCTATTATGGGGATCATTAACTGATAAGGTGAAACAGGACAACGTTACTCTGTCGTTCTACACGCTAACCAGCCTGTTGGCAACTATTATATTCGTTCCTTGCCGAGCTCTGGTAATCGAAACCTCTCTACAACCTTCGACGGCGGAGTCAATTCCGCTATTCTAAGATATGAGGGTGCCCCGAATTCCGAGCCGACGACCACTCAACAGGCGACGACGAAGACACTTTTAGAAACCGATTTACACCCAATCTTTAATCCATTTGCTCCAGGGAAGCCTCGCCCTGATGGTGCTGATATTACTGTCAACCTTAACTTTGGCTTCGACCCCTATACTTTCATGTACACCTTCAATGGCGCGGCTTTTAAGCCACCCACGATTCCGATCTTGCTTCAAATCCTCAGCGGTGCTCGCAACGCTTACGACTTGCTTCCCTCTGGAACTGTGATTGCCCTTCCCCGAAACAAAGTTATCCAGGTCAACATTCCTAGCGGTCTCATTGGAGGACCTCATCCATTTCATATGCATGGAGTGAGTGTCCCCCTCCCCCCCTTCAACCCTAAGAAGTTGGTATGGTCTGAACGATGATATTTAGCATGACTTCAGTGTTGTGAGGAGTGCCGATACCGGACGCTTCAACTTCTTGAACCCCGTCAGACGCGATGTCGTGAACATGGGTGAAAGGGAAGGTGACTTCGTTTCGATTCGGTTCAGGACCGACAATCCTGGACCATGGATATTTCATTGGTGCGTACTTACCCTTACTTGCGGGGTTCGGTTCACCGACTTAAGAACGCTCTTCCTAGCCATGTCGATTTCCACCTAACACAGTAGGCCCGCTATCTCCATGCACTTGATCAGCCTGACCATCTCCACAGTGGTCTTGCGATCGTGTTCGCAGAAGCTCCTGACCAGACACCGTCTGTTAATCACGTACCTGGTGCGTCCCTGTTGATTTTTCCTCGAGTGATCCCAGTTTACGAAGCTCTGCAGACTCTTGGAAGCAGCTGTGTCCTACCTGGGATGCCCTCCCCGACGAAGTCAAGCACCCTCAAGTTGGTTAATAGGTGTCCGACGATGATGCACCTTCCGATTCCCAAATAATGTGTTATACCCCTTTTTCCTACATCCTGATTTGATTCTCGGGACGAAAAATACTCCTTTGTGTTCTGTGACATTGGACATCTGATTCATTTATCAATACACTGTTTGTGTTGTAGTATGCGTAGAGAATGTTTACATCTGTTCTTTAGCTTCGATCGATGATATGGCACCGTAGGTGTGAGCGACAACAACGATCGCTAATCAATTTTGGCATTTTTTTGGAAAGGGACTTTATGTTAGGATTGCTGGACATGCCTAAGGAGTGCTTAACCTTCTGCCCCTATCATTGTATGGCTGGCATAGAGTTATGTATTTTGTTTACCTATTTGACCGAATGGTGAGGTTGTCACGGGATGTCACGTTCACACCATTTCTGTCCCTTACCTGGTTTGTGACTCACTCAACGGTCGAAAGGACTGTTCGGCGCACACTGAGGAAGGTAATCTGTGAGTTTCCGTCTGAATGGCGCGTAGCATCACAAGTTCTCGTAAATTCCTCAACTTGTGACTGCCGCAGCAGTGGAACACGCAACACCCTAGCATGCTCCCACCACGTTCACCAGGCTTCAAACCATATATATATAAGTAAGCTACGCACAAGCTCCGTCTTCTTCCCAACCACAACCGTAGTGCAAGATGTCCTTGTTGAGTTTTATTGGAGGAGGCAAGCGCCAGCCAGCTCCTGCACGTCCCGCAGCGTCGACAGCAAAGACTGATACTGTTTCTATCCATGGCCATCTATCCAGTCCCTCTCGTCGAGGGTCAATCGAGTCTTTAGCGCCCGCTGCGCACACCATGAAACGTACTCCCAGGACCCGGACGGACTCCACCTCGTACTCATCTCAATCATCGATCAACCCCAGTCCTTCCACAGGCTTACATAAAGGTGTTTCCCGAATTCTCCCCTCTAGCTTGAGGTCGTCGCCTTCGACTTCGAGGATCTCCCTCGCTAAGTCTCAGGACGACGAGTTGGATGTTCGATCTTCCTCCTCTCTTTCCAAATCGGGGTCTGTCTCCCGCTCCAGGCAATACATCTTTCCCCGCAAGGCGTCTACGTCGCTGGAACAAGAGTGGATGGACGTCGGGCAAGATTCCAGCGACGAAGACGACTTCGGGAACGTCCGTCAACAGGAAGAGCCGCCCAAGCCGGACAATGAGTAAGGCACCCGAATCATCATGCTGAATACACAGGCGCTAACTGTCCAAATTCACCAGACCTTCCGGCAGTAAGCCCTTGAACGAGTCCGTCGTTATGATCGAGGATGAGCAGAACAAGGCTCGTCTACTCGCGGAAGAGCTTTCTGCTACAAAGGACAAGTTGACCGAGATAACAAATCAATACTCTGCCTTGCAACAAGAAGTGGAGAGCCTCATGAAGGAGAAGCAGGAACAGGCGGCTCAGTTGGAGTCTGTGAAAAAGGCTGTGGACGCAGAAAGCGCCAAGATCACTCGCACCCATACTACGGAGATGGAGGCGAAACGCCGCGAAGTCCACCAGCTCCGACAGTCATTGGAATCTCTTCAACGCATCTCGAAGGATAGGGAAGAGAAGATGCAGATGTTGGTTCGGGAGAACGAAGTTTTACACGGGGAGGTCGCGAAGCTGGAGAAAAAAAGCGAAGACGAGGAAGAGGTCGAGCTAATGAGAAGGGAAGTTGAAGCCGCAAACACTGCATTACGATCCTTCAAGGAGAGAAGCACGGCCACCATCGAGGCGGAGCGGGAGGAGAAGAAGAAACTCAAGGACCGGGTGGACGAACTCTGGCGCCAGCTCGAGGACTTGCAACAACAGTCCAACAAGCGCGACGAGCAGATCCAACAGCTCCGATCCTCCGAAGAGTCGACAGGCAGTGCACTCCGCAAGGTGAAGACACTAGTTGATGAGAAGGACAGGATGTTGGAGGATCTCCAGCAGCGAAACACGGCGCTCGCGAAACAAAGGGAACAACTCCAGGAACAACTCGCTGAGCTAGAGACGGAGGTAACTGAGACCAAAAATAGTGCTCAGAGGCTCCTCGCAAGGGCGAAAGAAGAACACCAAAACGAGCTCGCTATCGCCAACGGGCGCATCCAGGATCTCGAAGAGCAAGTCTCCTCTTACGCTACTGTCACACAGCAACTCCGTTCTTCCATCAAAGCTTCCCGGGCTGACGTAGACAACGCGAAGAGCCTTGTCGAGGAGCGCGCAGCAGAGATCAAGCACCTCAACGAGCAGCTCACTGCCCTCCAGGAGACCCTACGCACCAAGGAACAGGAACTCGCCGACTCGGCCGCTTCTCGCGCATCCGTATCCCACCTCGACAACACCATCCGCTCCCTGCGCCAACATATGGAAAAAATGGAAGCCAAACACGCTCTCGAGCTCTACAAAGCCAAATTCAACGTCACATCCGCCACAGATGGCGCTAAACGCCAAATCTCCCAACTCGAGAAGGAACTCTCCACCACCCGCGAGAAATTACGGGACATGCGGAACAAGTATGACGCAAGCGAGCAGTCCCGTCGAATGTTACGAGACCAACTCTCAAGGCGTGACGAAGAAGGTCGTGGGAGCGGGAGCAACAACGCCTTTGGCTTGAACAGCCTCTCCTCCAGCATCATCCGCGATCCCTCCGGACCCCCACCCACAGACCAAGTCTACACCCTCCTCCAGAACCTCAACTACGAAATCTTCCAAACCGCTGCCTTACTCGCTGACTCGCTCTGCATAATCCCTCGTCCTTCATCCAGCACCAACAATCTCGATACAAGTGAGCTCATCGACGACGAAACAACTTCCCTTCTCGGGCCTTATCTCCTCTCCCTCGTCCGCTCCCAATCATCCGCCCCACTCGACTCCTACGACCCTTTCCCACTCCAAACAGCAATCCAAGCAACCCTCATCTGCTGCGCAACACGTGTCATGAGCGCATGGTACCCGACGCACTGGGACCACTCTGATTTCCTCGTCGCGACCTACACTCGGATCCGCGATGCCGAGGGCATTGCGGCATCTGAGACGTGGAAGGCAATGACGAGGGCCCGATTGCGGCCTACGACTGGGACAGTTATCCGCGTCGTCGACTTTTTGAACGAGTGTTTGACTACAATTTTCAAGTATGCCGGGTGGCCTGTCTCTACTGTCGACGCTCCAAGTACAAGTTCTTCTTCATCTTCTACCAGGGATAAGACAATAGAATCTCTCTTGAGTGATAACCGGGAGAAACTGGCTAGTCTCGCTCGTCACTCACTCCGCCTCAACGTCATTCTCGATAACGTTAACCCTCAACTCGAACCGGCGCTCGTCGAGCCAGGATCTGTATTCGATCACCACGTTATGGATTGCGAAGGCGGCAGTGCGAGGGGAGGGTGGGATGATGACGAAGTCGTGTCCACGAGTGAAATCGGATTGCGCAAGGTGGCTGAGGAGGGTAGGGGAAGCAGCAACAGGAGAAGAGTCATTCTCAAACCCAAGGTTATCTTAAGGTCTTCCTTTGATACTTGATCCAATTCCGTTCCCTTTTACTTGAATACATGTTTGACAGTGTTCGCTTCCTTGCATCTGTCCTTGTACTATGGCTACCAGTGTACATTAGCTCCTCCCTCATCCTCATGTCTCGTTCTTCAATGTTATTCATAGTCATCACCCGTCGAGAGTATGAATTAAGGGGCTTGTAATACAGGGAGAGGAAAGTACACACCAAAACCTAAGACAAATCAAAACCGGCATTAGAGGTAATCGCCTGTATCAATTTATCTCTCAACGTCTTTTCCGTAGTGTACCTCGGCAACTATAGTTCGGGGTGAGGAACAGCCAATATCTGAAGATGCGAAATGTTGACACTACCTTCAACAGATTGACGCAAGTACTTGCGGTAGGCAACCTAAGCTCATCAGATCCTGCATCCCGAATCGAGAAGTTCGGAACAAGTTCCTTGAATCCAAGCAGCGGCGGTCGACTGCAACTCGTCACGAATCGCAACAACGCGCGTTTCTGGTCCTCCGTGAAGGAATTCACGACCTACGCATCAACCCATCCTCCGTCAATCCCTCCCAAAGCTATGCGTGACCACGGGAAGAATGACTCACCTTCCAGAACAACCGGATGGTCGGGTGTGCGGTATCATATAGCCCACCATAATGCGTGTTCCCCTTCAAATCTTCGATGTCAATCGGCGTATTTACGCCTCCCAATAGGATCTGGACTTCCTGTTGATCAAACATCCTGCGTCGTTAACATCCGATAAGTACCAATGATCATTCCTAAAACACGAAAGGCTCCGACGCACCTTAACCATTTTGGATCAATCATCTCCGACAACCCCTCGAAGAAGGCATTGCTCTGCAGCTTGATCTGCTTGCTCAACCGATAATGCGAGATCAAGTAGATGTACGTCAATCGGTTCTCCTTCGTTACGGGGGTCTCGCTGCCATTCGGTATAAGATCGATAGACTTGGTCACACCGAACTCTTATATGACGTATAAGCAACTCGTATACAGGATGAGGCTAGGGTCGGGAAGCTGGACAAGACGCACCATCAACAGCAACGGTAAAATTCAACGAAAGATCTTCCGGATTTCCAGTATAATGCTTCAAGAAGATCAGGCCATTATACAACTCCGGATCAAGAGAAGCGAGATCATCTAGGAAGCTTTGCTTCCCCAGCCACTACACCAAATTTCAGGGCGTATGTATGCGTAATATCCCGAGAAACGCACCTTGGCAAGAAAGAATCCAGCAAACGCTACATCCACCAGAATCCCTTCATACATTGCCTTGCCCAAAATCCTCCCAATGAACCGGTACCAATTCAAGCTATGTGCTACAGATAGACAATCAGTCAACGGACATCTGTAAGTGATACCAACAATAAAACGTACGTTCAGTCGCATACGAATGCGGGTTTGGGTACAGCTCATTCTTCTTATTCGCCAACCAAAGCCCCCGATCTGTGTCAAACACCTCCTTGCACAGCGACGTTAAAAACTCCTTAAAAACTCCTCCTCCGTCAATACCCGCTCTACGGGGGAAAAGAAACACGAGACGCTACATTAGCACACCAACCAACACGAAAGAAAGGGGGCACTCACTCTTCCTGCCCAAACTGATCAATAAACGTAATCTCAATGGGCTGCTTCAAATCTGCCTCTGCAAGCTTATCAAACCCATCCTGCGCAACCATCCCCCTTCGCACCTGCACCCTCGTCTTATACCCAAGCGGCATCCCGCGCGAAGGGAACACCCTAGACGACGGTCCACTGTGCCCATTGGCACTATGGGCAATCACATCGTTATACACGAATTCACGGAATATCCGAACGCGGGTCTCGAATGGGATCGCAAAGGGTATGTTGTTGAGGATCCCGAGGCGAGGGGAGATTTGTGCGAGCTGGAATTTGGTGAGTTGGCGGTTTGTTTGGACACCGGATTCGGAGAGCATCTGACGGTCTTCGAGGCTGTAAAAAAACAAGGTCATTTAAAAGTTTACGCGGGACAATATGCGGATGCACGAGCTTACATGGCTGCTTCAACGAACGAGTGGAGGTCGATTTCGGAATCTACGAGCCAATGGTCATGAGGTACAAATTGTTTTCTCGAACTGTATGCGCATATGTGAGCACTCATAACCACGGAATGATATATCCTTACTTTCTCGCATGTATCGCGACTAGACAGCGAGTCACCTTGTCCCTGACGGTCTCCCACGGACACGTTAGGTCAGGAGTAACCAATTGTTTACCGGGCGTGGTGTACTCCTCACGCCAATAAAGCGTTACAGCAATGTTAAGCAATTGCTTGCTAAAGCGTCGCAAGTCATCCAATGTCAGAGGATTACGCGTTGTACCAGTTTCGCTGAAGAATTCATCGTCACCCATAGTAAGCAATGCTTGGGAGTATAGGTCCGTGAGCAGGATTAAAGGAGGCCAATGCATCTTGTTCGAGGGATCTAGGCAATTCAATATGGGATGAATCAGCGGCTCTCAAGGAAACTCACCACTTAGGCCGACATTCGGCTGCCCGAGTTGGCTGCGAAGCACATACTGACGATACAACATCCTGATGAGACCGCCACTCCCCAAACCAGCAACAGTATTGAGCAGCACATCCTTCCGCGACGGCGACACGATAACAAGCGATAACAGGAACACCACATAGTCAAGAAGAATAGTATCACTTCTAGATGCTATGGTGAAGAGAGTAGTGATGTGATTAGCGCTGGGGATCGAACCGAGACGCTTGGCGGTTCGGGAATCTAGCTTAGGTAGTGGGGCTTCGCCGAACGAGGACACAGTGGTAACAGTAATCCCTCGTCCGTCGTCAGAATCGGAACCACCGTCGTCCCGAACGGTATGAGATTGCGTTGTCCGCTTCTTCGCAGCTGCGTCTGGATCTAGTGCATTGACAGGCAAACTATTCACGAGAGCGGCGAGAAACTTGATGTAGGTGCCGACGGCTTGGGAAGGGAGTCGAGGGATATGGGGTGAAGCGAACATGTAGATGTTCGCTATGAGGTGAATGCGCGATTCAAGAGTCAACGATTGTACAATGTCGGATATGGATGGTCGCAATAGTGGAAGCTGAGCCCACGGTAAGTGAGACGCCAAGAAACTAATTGAGGGGATTGGTAGTCGGTTGGGTAGGAGAGATATGGAGAGGATATTCAGGAACAACGATGAGAACGTCGAGACGAATTGAGGTGAATCTGGCGAAATGAGAGCCAAAGGGGCAGTAGCAAGTTGGACAAGAAGCGGTAATGAAGGGGTTGACTTGGAATCAACGGGCTGACAAGAGGGTCAGAGCAATCCCGGAAGATCAGAAGGCAAAGACTCACAATATGAGAAATGGCCTGTGCGAGGAGGGGATAGAGGTTACGCTGGAGAAGATAGTCGAGGACGGAGCATGCAGTCTCTCTACCTTCATCCCCCGGCTGCAGGAGGGTAGTCAACACTTTTAGATGCGGAACTGCGTATGACGACCTAGACGTGCTCAGCACGACGTTGCCCAGAAATCCGTTGTGACATACATCGGATGGCGTGCAACCGACGTCAGGATGAGGACTGACGCCTGTCGCAGCAGCACTAGCCAGCTCTCAGTGTCCTTTCCTGCGAATGGTCTAAAAAGACTTTCTATACAAAATCAGGATCACATAGACTACACTGTAGTAGTAGAACTCACCTCGGCTCATGGCACATGACCACTGCCCCAGCGCCTCCTCGTCGTGTCCCATAAGAACAAGACAACGCAGTCCTGTAAGGCTCGTTGGATCTGCCTCGAACGCCTTCCGCAACTCCGTGCGCGTCCGCTGAGCCTCATTGACTCCGCGCCACCACGCCTGGAGCTTGATCGCACTCTCCTGCCGCCGTCGGAGTTCACGTCGCTCTTCGCGTTCTCTCCGCGCGTGGCGCAGTACATCTCGCTCGCTCGCAGTCGCAGACGCCCCTCCGAGGTTGATTCTGCGCCGGGATTCGTCACCGAAAACGGGGATCATGGTGTAAAACAGAGGACATGTTCACCACTGACTCGCATTTACGCAAGCCATTAACATCACGTGCTATGTTATTATTCTTGCCATCTTATCCTATCTCTTTCTATCTAAAGCACATTTTAGTTCACAGCTCATGGAAACAGTGTTAGGAACGACGAACGTTCAGGCGTTCCAAGGTGAAACCCAGTTTGCGAATCCAGAGCGGTAATAAGATCTGGAACACTCACGACGATCCGGCCGTTTTCCTCAAAACAAATTGTGAAATGAAAAAAGACAACGAACGTACTGTCTGTGTTCCAAGCCACTTTCCAGATACGCACAGCGGTCTTCATTCTGGAATGGTATCCACAGCATAGTGCCAGGTTCATAGGAACCACCGCCCGCAGAACCTTCCGTCCCGAAAATCTCCTCCTTCTCGTCATCCAAAAGTATACCCCCACGTGAATCCACCACGAACTTCATAAACGCCGAACCCCCACCAGCTCAATCCTTACAAACACACTATATCCACAAGCCAGACTTAGGCACATCGTGACCTAATAGTCCCTCGCATCTGCCACTGAGAGTGGGGCTTGACACAGGGCGATTCAATAATCACTCTCGAGCCGGAGAAAGTTGGAATCCATACGCGTTTGGGCGATTGTACACCGCTAATCCCTGGGTAGTCAATCACATCATGCACCTGCAGTTGTCTAGTCTAGCCTCGGATATGGTCCATCAATCGGAACGAAATGTGACACCATCAAATGCAGGCAAGTCAAGGTAACTAACGTGAGATGTCCGCAAACGCCAATGGGCAATAGAAGGTCCGCGATACATATCTGGACATGGCCAATGCCTGCAGCCCATTCGACCCCCAATCTCGTCGCTGAACGTTGCCACAAACTCTGCGTTGCCACAATACTTCGCTAGTTCCCGTGTGCCTTGCACGATATGCCTTGGGTCGCTCAGACGTTCTGAGCTGACTGAAGGTGAGCCCATGAATGCCAAGTAATGCAGTTGTAAGAACCAAGCACATGGAGAACGTAGGAGAGAGTAGCGCAGAGGCGCACATCCCCGAGCGAAAGTGCCGTCTAGCGGAAGAGAAGTATAATCCACGACGCGGATGATCCCACCACATCGCGGAATTGCTATCAATGTACTAAGAAGCTCGGAAGAAGTAAGATAAACATACGGTGTTAAGAATGCCACATCCTTCCATAACAAACACTATACAACCTCGCATAAGCTTTCCAACCAGAGCATCGAACAAACAAAACCCACAAAGGTCTGTTTCTGACACAATCCACTCATCACCGACGACATTCGGTTCATACGCCTCATAATTCACTGACCCAACTTTAAATCCTTCCCCAATATCCTCACTCACTGAAACACCATCCCCTCCCTCAAATCTACCATCGTCACCACCACTCTCCTCCCCAATCTCTCCCTTCTCTTCCTTACCCCCATCCTCACCCATTTCCTCCATCCCCAACACCCCAACAACTCCCACACTAACCCTCACAGCGCTATTAGCAACATATGCCAATGGCACAACCTCAACCCTCACAACCCTCACAACGTTCTCCACCGCCTCTCTTCACACCCTCCACCAACTTACTCATCTCTTCCAAGGTTGGATTTGCTGTAGGCGCATACGTGATTTGACCGACGCCTCGGAGTGAGTCTGTGATGATGATTGAGCCGCCACCGACAAGTAGGACTTCAATATCTTCAGGTGAAGTTTTCATTTTATCAATGGTGGTCTTCCGAAGGAAAGTCAGTGAGAGCTAAGGTTTTAAGATGCCGATTACACTAAGTAGTTTATAAATCGCCTTCTGTCCTCCTTGGACCAAATCTGCTGGGAGGTCCACTACTTTATTTGGATCTCTGATGTCTGATAGGGTTTGTACATGAATGGCAAGATCTGTAGCTGTCGTCGTGAATCTACCAAACACCATCACGTCTTGTTCAAGCTATAGCGGGTAAGAAGAAAGCAGAGGCTCGAGTTCAAAACCGAACCTGATTTCCGGTCCGACCGTGACCTGACTCGCATCCTGTAAACGCACACGAGAACCTCCTCCAAGGCCAGTAGAATGTACGTCCGGCATCAAGAAGCTATTCAGACTCAATCACACATTTCAAACAGATCACAAACACCAACTTTGTCCTAACCGCAGCAGTTGAACTCATGCTCAGCAACATATCTGAAATCGGAAAGCAAAGCATGCACTTTCAACAAAGTACCCTGTGAGTCTCGGATACCCACTCGGAAGCACAACCCCAACATCAGTCGTTGTCCCACCCAGGTATATAATAGCAAGCTGTAGTAGGTATGGGGAATGGAAGTTCTTGACTTGTTATTCCTACGTGTGTCAAGAACCATTCACTTCATGATGACGCCTTGTCACCATCTCATAGCATATTCAAAAAAAGTGTAAGTCTGGTCTCTATTCAGACATCACTTACAGGACACAGGAAATGATTAGCACAACTTAAATTCCATGGATTTGATACACAGATACACTTGTAAGCAGAGTGGTGGTTATCAATGAGATGATGGATAGAGAAGAAGGGCATTGTCAGTTAGTGTCCCATTCAAGTAGTCGGTGATGCCGTCAGTTTGAGCTGTGCTCGAGACATTTTATTCTATGAAGCACCATTAGGCAAGTACTTGATCTCCAGCACAACAGATATTCATGCCATCTGCAACCCTATCAAGATTTGGTTTAGAGGTAGTGCTAGAACTGGTATTCCCTCCATCATCCTATCATGATATTGTGGGTGTTATGAGTAAGTTGTGTCAATGATCTGTTTCTGTTGAGGTGGCGAGAGTTTGTCTCAGCTCTTGGAAGAATTACAGCACTTATCCAGTTGGGCCATCATACCTTTCCTGAGCAGTATGCTGTGATTGAATATGACCTATCTGCTGCTGGGGCAAACACTATTTCAAACCTCTTTAAAATTTATGAATGTAGTCTCAAATGATAGATTTCATTGAGAGCATCCTGGAGAAAGTTCACTCTTGGAAAACCATCAAGCCCTTAGCTTGAAAAATGCGATTTATTTTCCAGCCCAGACTAAAGAGCTTAGGAAAAATCTGAAAAAATCATTTTTCAGCTTATCTCACTAGTCTGAGTCTTCTTTCATAGTATCTGATAATTTTCATAAGCTGTTTTTGTTAGCAGTATTTGCTTGTTCTTGTCTATACATTTGTTATGACCTTTGTTATGCACTCAGGTTGTAATTGAGGCAAAGGCTTGAGGATGAGCAAAGGGGAAAGAACAAGTTGGTAAAGTGTAAGGAATACAGGTGCTCTACCTAGGGTTTATATACTACTGGAGGGGCTAGCTAATAATAGGTGAAACAGAAGATGATAGTGTAAGTCATGGTGAGTAAGCAGGTGAGTCAGAGTGGAGTCATCAAGGGGCTAAAACAACATATGAAACACTATGCTAAGTTAGCATACTCTAAATATAGATGAAATTATTGTGACTATAACATCACCCTCCTCCTAAGGTGTCATGTCCTTATGAAACTAATGTAAAGGTCTAAGTAAGTTATTGCATTCTGGAAAAGTAAAATGGGCAAGAAATTGTTGTGCCTCCTTGAATGTTGGTGGCTCTTGTAGTCAATGCGTGATATGGCCAGTAATGTCCTTCTTGTTGGGGCCAATAAGGAACTGATGGGTAGGCTTCTTCCAGGTGATAAAGAATGGAGCATGGTCTGGCCCTCCTCCAAACATTGGGATCATGGTGCCTTGATAGGTGACACCTGTGTTGCTATAATCACTAATGACAGCTTGCAAGGCTTGCTTCCAGTATTCTTTGTCTTTGTCTCCATCCTTCTTCAAGGACATAGCCAAATAGGGCAATTGATGCAGTGTCCACACTCATCCACCAGCATCAACATGGTCCTCAAGCTTGCCAGGCCTGTGCTGACAGATTTTTCCCCTACCAATATGCCTACTAGATCCTCATCTGCTTTATCACTCTCATAGCCCTGCACACCTTCTCACAAGGTGGCATGACAAACCACAAGTGTGATCTCCATGGCAGGACATTCCTTGTCATGGTATACTCTGTATTTCTCAGTGTCCTCAGTTGCTGACCATTCTGAAGGGAGATTTCACACTGCTAGGGCTGAGCTTGTTGTATAACCTTGCAGAAAGAGGTGCAAAGATCATTGTCCTCTTGCCTAATCCTAGAGATTCACCTATGTCACCATCCTCATCAGCCTCCTTCACACAACATACAATAACAAACACATCTTTGCCAAAAAATCCAACCTATGTGACCCAGCTGACATTTGCAAATTCTGTATTCACTTCCTTACTGAGGGAGGAGCAGACCCTGAAGGCAAGAGTAATTTGGAAGCCAAGGCTCAGCCAAAAAAACAAAGACAAGTCCTAAGTTGGTGTAGACAGTTGTCTGGATGGAATCATCTTTGCACATGAATACCAATACCACCACTTTGCTGTCTCTTGCTTCCTATGCAATAAGCTTATGACTTCCACTGATGAAGAACATCAACTTGAATCCAATTCCCTTGCAATGCTCCTCATGACTACCCTCCTTCTTCCAGCCCTCCTTGCTGCACTGGTTGAGTGGGACATCCACATCATCAATGTTGTTAATCCATTCCACACTGCTGCTGTGACATCCATCTGAACATCCCAACTTGCATTCCACACCCCCACCTACTCCAGCAGTAAACTCCAATTCAATATTTCTCACAAAGGGCCTCCGCTCCCTGCGTACCATTATCCTCACATGACACCTCCAATGCATCTTTGACGCCCTTCCCAAGCCAACAATCTCCAGAGCTGAAGAAGGCTCTAGCACAGTTCCTGTCATCAGCCCCCAAACGCAGCGCAGCAACATTGTTGCCCTAAGTGTATCCCCCGGACTGAGTCGCATGGATACTGTATTCCGATTGTTCAGTGCCGATTGGAGCCTAATGCAAAACAATGAGGGGTTGGTAGAGAGACGGTTCTCATGGGTTGGGTTGTTCCTGTATGTTCCCTCTCCTTTCTCTCCACACAAAAGACTGACTATTCATGCACTATAGATACACTATCCTCCTTCCCCTCCTTCATGTATCCGCCAAATCTCCTTAGGCAGCAGTCCAATCCATATTACGTGCACTCTTCCTCCCAACCCCGTTCAAAATCCTTTCACAATCGATCTCAACAGGACTCCAATCGGACCAGAACCCAAATCCACAAACACAAGCAAATCACTTATCTGCAAAGAAGTCCTCAAACCAGGTGCTCTCTACGCCGAATGTGCTGTCATCTGTCTCGACCCTACTCTACCTCAAGATGAGACGGGGAAGACAAAATCAGTCATGGATGACAAAGGGAAAGGCAAAGCTGAGGGAAAGGGTTCTAACTTGAATGACAAGGTACTTCAAATTGAGGATGACAGTGAGTATGGAGGTGAAATGGCTGAGAGGATGGTTTGGGAGGCATATGAGGCTGCCTTGGAAGTCTGGGAACGGAGTGCGGATGGCAGAAAGGGTTACGATAACAGTTGATGTGCCAGTAGGCAATACTTCCATATAGAACTCTTTAATGGACATCAGTTGAATCGGTACTCGTGTGATACTGCTATCAACAACCACTAGCTTTCAAAGGTCGGTTCGAAGACACCAAAGCGCTGTCTCAATAAATGAGAATACTTTACTACCCTTGCTGAAATCCCGTTCCAGACCTCCTCGTCGGGCAATTCCTCCCGGTCTTGCACTGGCACTTCAACGGGGAGCTCATGACTTTCCTCAGTGATCTGAGGGAGTAGTAGGTCTGCCAAAACTAACTCCCCAGACACATCAGATGCTTCTAGCTCATCCGGCACCCTTTGTTGAGCTAGGTTTGCAACGTTGTTCATGAACCAGCTCAGAAGTCCCCGTGCGAATTGGTACAAGCCTTCGAAACCTTCCACAGGCCTATACGCGTCCATATCCGACACAAAGGTATGCCTCTCGGCATATGATGCGTCGATAAAGTGCCATTTCCGGAGGAACTTTGTGTTTCCTTGATGGTCGAGACAACGATATAAAAGGCTCCGTAGAAAGGACTCTGCGTCATGGCGATACCTGCGGAATCGTGGCCTTTGGTCAGGGTGTGGGGCAAGCCAATCAAGCGCAGCATAGGGTATCGTCTCCGTCCGCTGATTTCCGCCTTCTCCAACTACTTCAGAGGTTGTAGAACCAAGCATTGTCGCAAGATCCCAATCATTTAGAACACCAACGACTTGTTGGGTTTGAGCGTCCTTGCGATACATCAGGTTGTTGAGGCTAATGTCTCCATGCTCAAGTTGTTCACACCACATGTAGTAGTGAGCTATAATTTACAGTCAGTTGCATATCAGCTACGAAGATGAGTATTGCCTTACTTGTACCACACTGAATCCACGCATTGAAGAATTTGATGGGATTCGTCAGTGAGGTAATGTGATGCAAAGGCTCAAAAACAATGATACAGGGTCGCCGAGATGAGCCCTTTGCAATCGGTGTGAGGGACATCGCTGATGTTCCAGTGTATTTGAATGGTGTGTCGTGATCGCGTGTAGTGGTCTGTCAGACAGGGGTGACTGGCATCCCACGGTCAGGTGCTCCTCAACAGAACTGATCGCAATATTGGGGGCAGGGGTGCTTGCACGATCCATGTTCTTTATGTAATGCGAGTAATTTAGAGTAAAGAGATACACAATAGAATTCCGAGTGTGGTTATTGGAAATGGAGGAATGTATGTCGCTTTTATACCTACAAAATCCCTCACTAGCACATGCAGTAAGTTGTTGCTTAAAAATTGGTGAATGCCTCGGCCTCAGCCATCACATGAGGACGATTGCAACGCTTATTCCATGTCTTCTCGCTGCCCAAATGGAATACAATAGTGTTTCTATAACCAGTCATCACGCCCACAAAGCAAGGAGATGAACCATCCTCCACACGCTGAGCCAACTGGTCGAATGCTACCTATCAGCACCTTTACCTCATGTCATTGAATAGCACCTGAATTTCACCCCATCCCTCCGATGAGAATGGTCAGAAACTCCACCCTGCCCCTTCTCATTCCCAGAAGGGAAAACCACAACATTCATAGTGGATATGGGCCATCAAACATGTGCATTATGCGAGACAACTGCGCATCTTGATATACTCTCTAAGGACCTCTTCGGCTGTGATGGTTCAGATATCTGTGGTCCCAGATCTCATGACTACCCAGGACCCACATTCACCCGATATTCCTGGTATCCTTTTGTTGGACATGCACAGCAGAATGCAGATGGGTGATCAAATGGTAATCCCTATGTGGTGGTCAAAGTGGCGGCCACCAATTCTACTTGGGTCGTACTGCAATCTTGAGTTGTATATTAAAAGCATTGAAGCTTTGAACTCCTAGCCCGAACGTGCAACTTGACCTATTTTCTCAAAGAAACCCAGCCACCTCAATAATCAACATCGAGCTACCACATGCCTCGTGTCCCTATGACAGCATAGACAGCAGCTAGAGAAGCACAACACAAAAGGTAAGATAGATATCTATTCTGTACCTCCAACACATGTCCATCACTAGTCCTAATCTCTCCTTGATTCCTCCCCAACCTTCCAAATCTCCACCCCACCCTCACCCGCAACACCCACAACACCTCTCTTCCAGTCCACATCCAAAACCTTTTTACTCCCATCCCATGCTTTAAAACTTGCCACCCCACTCTTTGTACTCCGCAGATCCCATACACGGGCAACACCGTCGTAAGCACCTGTGACGACCTGATTGCCGTTCTTCCCAAAGGCGACACAGGCGGGCGTTGCGGGGTGGATGAAGGAACCCAAGGTAGCGGAAATCGTGGAAGCGGAGGAGACGGAACGGAGATCGTACAACGTCATTATACGGTCAGTTGACGTTACAACCGCAGTCTGTTCATTTGGAGATACGGCGAGATCGAGAAAAGGTTTCTCCGCCGCCGCCTATGAGGTTTGAGACGATTAGATAGTCTGCACGAAGATGCATAGGTAGTAAGGGGACATACAATGGTGTTTGTGCATACACCATTCTCGGTATCCCATACGCGAACCGTCGAGTCGAACCCACAACTGTACGCCACTTGCGCACCTTGGTTGTTGCTGAACACGACCTTTGAGACGCGTGCGGTGTGTGATTTGAGTACGTTGATAGGCGCCTTCCGGCGCGGTTTTGATTCATCCTCGACCTTTCGCCGTTTCTTCCTCTCGCGTCCGTTATTCTCTGGCTCAGGAACTTCATCAGTCGAAGGGACTGTCGTATCCCAGAGGCCAATCAGACCGTCCCAGGAGGACGTGAGGAGATGGGTGCCAGAAGAATTTGAAGAAACGGACGAAACGGCCGCCGTATGTAGGTGGAGTGTCGCGAGGACTTTGGTTTTTGACGGCGATGAAGGCATAGTGGAGTCGAACACGAGTCGGGAGATTGCGGCGGTCAGGTCCTGAGACGACGTCGCGATCGTGTGTGTCGAACTGTCATTTTCCGCCAAAGGGATGAGAGCGAGGGAAGTTATGGGTGCATTATGTACTGGTGCGGTCGCGACTATATTTTTGGAATAATCGAAGGCGCGGACTTGGCCGTCGTACGAGGCGGTTAGTAGATACCTATGTATATCACCAGGCGTGTCCAATGACCCAGAACCTTATTACGCACCCTTGTAGATCACACAGAATGCTAGAAACCCAGTCTTCATGTGGGAAATCCGACATTTTCTGCGGTGGCAGCACTGACTCGATATATTCGATTTCTAGCGTTTCTTCCTGAGCTTTCCAAATATGTTACACAGCGGCCTTCTGGAAAGGATAATGTTTACCTCGCCAACCCCATGTTCTGCGCACCATTCGCCCAAGCTGACCTTCAGAATTTCTCCACGAATCAAGAAATCAAAAGGGACTGGTGTGGCGAGAGAGAGGGCCTTGTTGATGAGTTGAGAGAGGTGATAGCGCTTCCAGGCTGCAGGTATCATGTATTTTTGTGTCGGGAGGGGATATAGCGTTTGCGTGGTGAAGACGACGGGCAGTTGCATGGTGCTCGACATGTTGGCGGTGTGGTGGTCGTTGGGTGAAAAATTGGTGACAATATAAGATGTGACAACTGTGACGAACTCTCACAACAGAAACAGATCATTGACACGACTTACTTACAACGATTTCAGATCTGTTACCTCGACGGCATACGACGCCATAGGTTCCCCTCAAGTCTCTTTTGACACACCATGGGATATTTTTGTGACCATGGCACGTATTATGGGTTTATAGGGGTTCCCCTTAAATGGGCAATTTTCAAGTTGAGTTGACGAGTTCGTTACTTGATAAATAGATCATACTATATACACCCGAGTGCAATCTCCTATAGCCTCATTGGTCCATATGAGCCGTCGCGAGCCAGGTAAGGTGCGTGCCCTCATTTGGGCTTTTGCTCTAGCACCAGAGCACTTGGCTCCAGAGCATGACAAGGTGACGTGACACGTTGCTCGCACGGGAAAATGAACCTCAGACGTTTCGCCTACCGTACCTGGACCAGGTGTGTTAAGATATCCGCTATTGGGAAAGCGGTAGACTGACTTCCTTCCAGCTTACATTTTTGTCACGATCGATAACGTTACGAGCCCAGGTGTGAGAGTCATGATCGGCAATGGACTTCCTCCGCCCGTTCAAGACCAAGGAGTCAGACTTTGACTATCTTTTGTCGGATAATGATGATATATGTAGTACATATTTCTTGATGAAACACTCGCCAGGGTGCTGGCATTGAGACCGACACTATGAATAGTACATGATCGTGCATTGCAATTTATTCTTCCTACTCGCTGATATTGGAGCTGCACCCAGATATTGACAGTTATCATCGTAGAAGTCGTTATCCATGTACCTACATCACTGGCCAGGACACCTCAACAAATTCATACTGTAGGTTTCCTTCTTGGGCCATCCATAGCCGCGATATCCCCGTAGAAAGTCTTATGGCATACTCGAAGCCTGCTGTTCTACCTTTCACATCGAGCATTAGAGCTGGTCTAGCAAATGCGGTCAAAGATACCCCACCATTATCGGCGTCGTTCTGCGAAACAACGTTAGTCAAAATGGGATACATTGAGACGGGAGTAACACTTCCCCCCCTCTTCGCCACTTCCGCTCCTCCGAGTTGTAACATCCATACACGAAGACTATGGATCCTACTTTCAGGAGAGGACATCTTACAGGATGTTTCTCATCTCGTAACCTTATAGAAAGGCCCTTGGTCATATTATGCCCTTAACGTTTGACATCGAGCCCGGCTAGTGGTCCTTGATGCATTCCTTGTTTGGAGGCAACCACAAAAAGGATCGTGATTATGCAATAGGAAGGGCCCCGTTCTTACACCTTAGTTGAACACGGTGTTATCGAATTCCCTAGGGACGGCCAAATTATGCAATAGGTACGAAACTTCAAAGAAAATAATAAACATTCGGCAACGAGAAGACCAACAGGCTGCCTCCTACCCTTGCACCCCACGGCCGATGAGACCCTGCGCTTATCTTCAACCTGCCCTGCTCATCTCCAGAAGTTTCAGGATATCTTCCAGACGTCGGCAGCGACACATGTTACTAATCAGGCCCTCTGCGCCCCTCCACCTCCACTAGTACATTCATATAAGCTTCAGTAGGTTGAGTCAGGAATGCAGAACAACGACGAGCTGAAATCAGATATGGATAGGAGCCTGCTTGTTGATAGAGGTTACAAACAACTCCGATATGCAACGAGAACCCCCAGGCTGTCCTTGCTCCACCACCAGTGGTTCTTCCACCCTGGTGTAAAACAATGAGCGTCTCACGAAGAAAAACTGTCTCCCGAAAATCCTACCTGGCGCTAAAAACACAATGTTGCAGTGTTCGTGCAGGCGCAGCCCTTATCCGAAACCTCATTGAACGAGTTACAATGAAACACCCAGCAACCATGCCTGTCTGGACACCCCAACTGAGTTAGGGAGTACCCGCCCTTGAAAAGCCGAGCACCCACCTGTTTCTCTCCCTCACTCTCATCATTTGGCAGAGCAACAGCCTCCTTCCACTCAACATCTGCCCTTGTCACAGCAAAAAATGATTGGCTGAGATTGTCTCCAAATGTCGTCAGGTCGATGCGTTGGTGGTTATATATGATATGGGCGTCAGACTTGAAAGTGGCTGCTAGAAGGCCGGGAAGGGCATCGTCGGACGATTCTGTGGTCTTTTGGTACAGTGAAGTTAAGTGCTCTTTCACCCAGTCAACGAGAGGATCCGACATAATTGAGTGGGGCGTAGAAGGGGTGTGAGGGGAGCCTACTCTGACTTCCTTATACTGGTGGTACAAGAAGATAATGCAACTGAGGAGGAAGAAGCCTTGTACTGTGCGATGTAGTGTGAACATGAACCTCTCATAGCCTGGCCATGTTCCATCAGTGGGAATATATGACGTCATAGAGCCCCTCATCCCCTTATGAGTTTCCATTTTCTTGAAGGACTGCATCCCATAGTTCCCGTCTACGTTGTGACGAAGTAGTAGTCGGTACGAGGGATTTCGGTTCAGAAAAAGGGGATACCTCGGGGGGAGAGTGTGGTGAGTGAACGTGAAGCTCTCTGAGCAGCAAATTCCACTCGAAACGTTACGTTCGGCCTAGTACCTGCATCTCCAGTTCACTTCCAAATAGCCAGAGAGCGAAAGGCGAAGTCTAGCATCCCGACTTGTAGTTTGTTCAAGTTGTTGGGGTGGAACCCTGTCAACGGTACTCTAGTGAGGATTCCGAAGCGCTCACCTCAGAGCGTCCCCATGGCCCCGATGGTCTGGGGAACAGACCCACAGGTCTTTCAGACGATGTTACAGAACAAGGAGAAAGTCAATATAGCGAGTTTTAAACTCATAAGGTCGGCCATCGTGCGGTCGGAATCAGATTAGTATTATACCACGCCGTTCAAGAAAGGATGCATCTTGGAGTTGATCTGCAGTTAGTTTAGAACCGAAACGCTAATTACTGATTGACTTTGTCAAACATAGAAGGCTACAGGCAGCCCCGGCTGTAGTGGTCGTCTTCTTGCACGTAAACTCAAGATATATATATATATATATTGAGCACAAAATCTCCAAGCAACCCTCAGACACTCGCCGACCTTTGGGATACCTCCATTTTATCATCAAGCATCAACGTCTTCTCCCTCTCCCTCTCCTCCTTGTCTTTCCTCACCTTCGCCTCCCATTTCGCCCTCTTCTCCTTCTCCCTCACCTCCGTACTCGGCCACGGACTCGGTGGAATCTCTCTCCCAGGTGGTCCCACAGTCACATTCAAGTCCGTCACTTCACCATTCTCAAGGTCGTACACCCATCCATGAATGAATACATGTGTCCCTTTCAGCGAGTTTGGGTCTTCGGGGAGTTCAGGTGTAGGTGTGGAAGGCGGAAGTGCGAGCGAGGCGTAGTGCTATCGGAATTGGGAATTGTCAGCGAGATTCAAGAGAAGACAAATGGGAGAAATTTACGTCGCGCATGACGTAGGAGCAAGCGATGCGATTTACGTTTGCTTTGACGTTCTCTTCCACCAGGGCTCGGAATGCAGCTAGGAAAATAGCATTGGACTATCCTTCCTTTGGAAAGAGGGCCAAAACATACGATCATGAAGCTCCGGAAGTTCGGTCATCGGGATGTGTTTATGTTTGTCCCGGTGGGCCACAATTTCTGGCCTAATGGAGGAGAATGTAAACAGGATAATGATTAACAAGAAGAATACTAAACACACCGTTTCGAAGTTTGGTATAATTCGCGAATTGGCTGGATCCATGTTTGAACAGCGATATGGGCTGGGTGTTCCAAAGGCAAAGACACAGGTAACATTGACGCAGCTACCCCACCACAACCATAATGACCCATAACGATGACGTGTCTTACTTCGAGAGTCTCGACGGCATACGAGAGAACAGAGTTTCTAAAGCCGTCAGCATGAAAGATGACGAAAAGAAACGACGCCAACGCACGAATTCAGATCCCACTCATGAAACTGATTTGCAATAGATCCAGACGTGAACATGGTGCCCGGCTGCGCATCAAAGATCGCTTGTTCAGCTACCCTAAGCGAGAGACGTCAAGGTGAATGTCTCTGAGATAATCGACTAATATACATACCGACTATCGGAGCAGTCAATCAACATATAAGGCGGTTCTGAGTGTCAAAAGCGTGTGGGCGTGCAGAAAGAACAGAGCATGTACTTCACGTACTCTGCCCTTTCGCTGACTCTTCAAAAAACTGTGGGTGGGCCCTCAATGTTTCCTGCCTGAATATCTCATTCCCTCGGACGAGTTCCTCGATATCTTTGATGTATTGAGCCGAGGTTTTACACTGGCGGACCTGAACCACAGAAGGGGTTGCCGAAGGCTTCATGATAGACTGATGCAGACGCTGCTGATTCGTGGCAGAACGCATGGCGGAACCCAACAAAGCCGTCGAGCGGGTGGGCACACTTGATGTCGCGCAAAACGAACGGCTGCGAAATGAGTCAAGATGACGGACCCATGCTGGAATATGAGTGCCATTTTCACTAAGAGTGCCATCCACGGAGCTCGGTTCACGTCCTCCCTCACAATTTTCCTTGATTGAGCCTGTGCGCCTCCTTCTACTCGTACTTGTCGTTATGCCACGGGTTTTCCCAATAGAAAAGGCGTCGTGAGCCTGCGAGAAGGTGCGCGGAGTAAACTGCCTCTGCACGAGGGCGGTGAAGGGCATGGAGGCGAGGAGATGGAAGTAGAAAGACAAGATGGTTGAGGCGAACGAAGTGGCTTGATCCACCCAGCCAATCACCCCGCTTCAAAAACACAACCGCATTTAGAAGTCGGTTACTCAATATTATTTCAAATAGCCTATTTTTTCTTGGCGCCAGCAACACAGTCTCTTCTTGGTTGGAACCACACAGATAGGGTGAAAGGACCTGAAAGCCCCGTCAATAGGTCTGCGCTCAGTGTGTTTATCACCGCGAGATGAAGAAACGTGAATATATTAGCCCCTATCGCGGGAACACAAAGAATCTCACCAATGAACTTCTGCACTCGGGGCTACTTCCCGACACCGGTTATGTGGAGCCTCTTGGCTGTCTCCCAACGATGCCACTCAACTGAGAGCTTAAGTACTCCTGGGTCGAGAGCCCACGCTTCCGGGACAACATGAGTCCTGGCATCGATCCCACCGACCTCCAACAATTTGTTGGATAAGATGAATCAGTCAACTCCGAAACATCGACAAGGGTTTCTTTTAACGACAAAGTATGATAATTATTATAAAGATTCGATATCTAAAAAGCACTAAACGAGGGGAGGGACATCGAAGCGAAGATGAATCAATAAACTGGCAGATTATGGCGTGCAACAGCCTCAAACCGCAGCACTCGGAACGATCTTAGCATGTTTAACGTCATCAGGAAGCTCATCCCAAGTAGGGCAAAGGTCATCCCACTCGGCTACAGGGCTTCGTCAGAAGTACAACCTTGACCCAAAAACAATTTTACGAACCAGGTGGGACCCCATTTGCGGAAATGGTCTCATCGGGTGCCTCAGCGAAGACAAATGCAAGGCCTCTATTGAGCTAGTCAGACCCAACAAACCCTGAGGATAGCTAGAAGTGGACTCACTCGACCAAGTGGAAATCAATGTGACTAGAAGACATTACGCTAAGTTTGAATACTCAGGGTGATGTCGGGGTGGAAACTCACCAATGGATGATCCAGAGACCAGGATTATCAGTCCTGAAGCGTATAGCAACCATATCGCCTTCAGTCATACTAGAAGCAACTACATCTCGTCTGATGGGGTCCAAGAAATTGAACTGCCCGCTATCAGCACTTCTGATGACGGAGAAATCGTGCTGGTTTGGACGTCAGAACATCTATCGGTCAACAAAAATGCAGACGACTCACGCCATGCAAATGGAATGGATGTGGTCCGCCCTCGAGGCCACCAGGAATATTCACCTGGACAGTCTTGTTCCTCTCGACGACAAAGACACTTCCTTCGGGGAGGAGCTCGTGAGCACTCCGAGCACCGCTCATAATCTGGAGTAAGACAGGAACAGTTGGAGCAGAGAACACATGACCATTCACGCTAAACGACCAGGCGGCCTCGTCGAATGCCAAGGTAAGATTGAAAACGTAGTCGGCACCATCTGGGCTAGGATTTCCAGGAGCCATCGGTTCGACCATAGGGTGCAATTCAGTTTCGACGAGCTTGTTTTGGTTGGTCTGCTGAGTAGTTGTCGGTTCCTTGCAGCCTGCGCCTTTGTACCTGAGGATGGCAGAGTTGACGCCATTCTCGAAAGTTGTATTCAAATGTCGATTTCCGGTGTTGGGGAGGGCGCGAACCCAGTAGTTCGCAGGTGGCTGATTAGCGTTCAGAACGACGGAATATCGCTGGCCTGCTTCCATTTCAGGAGGATCCCAAGCGGGATGATCATAGCAGCACCTACCAGCGAACATTTGAATGGTATTGACTGTGTACGGTTTGACTGCTACACCCTCAACCTCAATGACAGTGAGGTCATGGTTGTCAATGGAGAATATGAAGTTGGGATCGCAAGAGATAGATATCACGCGAAGGCGATAGCGCTTCCCCTTCTGTACATTGATGACAGCTAGGTCGGTGTTGGGACCCCCGGGATATCTGCCTTTACCATTGATCAGGGTACTGTCCGCGGCTGGCTGACCTGAGATCGAAGGGGCGAGGGTGTGGTACCTATGAATACAATGTTTGACTAATGGTTCGTAATCAGGCAAGGATGGAGAGACCTACCATTCGGACAGAGTAATGATAGTGTCCTCTGAAACAATCGCGAGTATACGGGTGCGTTCCTGTCAGGTATTGAATTACCATTATCGACTACGTGAAGATCACATCAAGGACCCGAGATCAACCAGGAAAAGACATCACCTACCATCATAAAAAGACTTGAGTGGATCATGAGGATCATATACAATTATCACGCCTCTGACACCATCGCAGTACTGTATCCCTGTCATATCCATTAGCTTGTTGGAGCCCAGCTGAATGAAGAAACGTACTCACCAAAGTGCGAGTGATACCAGTATGTTCCAGCAACATCTGCGTTGAAGACATACTCAAAAGAATTGTTAGGAGCAATCGGACACTGAGTAACGCCCTCAACACCATCCATGTAATTGGAACCTCTCTGGAGTATACCGTGCCAATGCTATCTGCGGTTCAGAACAATCGTGCCCTTCAGGTCGGAAGGTACCCACTAAAGTAGCACCTCGCAACTGGCTCGGATCTGATAGTTTATTAACGACGTTAACCTTGACTTGATCACCCTATGGCGGCCTGAGATGGGACAAACGTCCGAAGTCTGTTGTCAGTCACACCTTGTTTACTCTAATTACAGGTCCTGGGGTTTGGTCATTGATAAGCGAAGCACTAACATCCAATATTGTTAACACATGCCATAGAGCAAAAATAATGGTGACATACACTCGAGTGAACCCATCGGGTGAGATGTTCTTGTTGGTGAGAACGAGTTCAGTGGGACGTCCACGCCCCGCAAGAGCAATGGAAGCCAACCCAAGAAGGGATGCAAATTGCCACGACCAAAACATCCTCGAACGAAGTCAAGGAAGTAGGGGCGAGTTTAGAGAGATAATGAGGGAGTGGTGGCTGACAGGGGGCATATACATAGTGTGGTTTTATACTGGATGAGCCGTTGGTCGAGGAAATGATAGTCGATATTCAGAGCCACGGCACTGAATAGCTGCAAGGGTTGCTCGCCACTGTATAGCTACAACTCCACTCATGCGATGAAGTCTAAAAGCCGACTGCACGCCTTCCAATAGCAGTGACCAGCATTGCGACCCTCGGGACTTTTCACGGTTCCGAACTTGGCCACGGGCCGCGTTCCAAAAGAAGCATGTTTCTACTGAGTTGTGCTTAACGTCAGGTGATTCAGAAGGGGGACCGGGGTCATTTTTATCAAAGAGAAGAGATGTTGAATTGTCGAGGCTGCATGTACATCTGTAAATAACTTGGTAGAGAACCTTCCGACGTCGAATGGCCTGCGAAAATGAACGCATTGGTCGTTGACGTGTATAAAACACAATGTCGAAGCCAACCCCTGCATTCTCTGTAAGTACGCGATTAGTATCCCTGCATCTTTGAACCCAGCAGCCACACATTTCCAAGGTGTATTAGTGCGTCCTGTTATACGTCGCGTCTACACAAGGTGGTCAAATGTTGGTCCCGACTGGTTGGCGTAACTCCACTATATCTGCAGAGTTCATGTTTTCTGTGTCACCTAATGGCACGAATGGAGACCATTTACCAAAGATCCGAGCAAACTGGCGCTAGAATTTCAGGTCCATCGTTGGCTCTTCTATTAGCCTGCACAGGCTCCAAGTTTCAGTTTTCATTCAAATTACAGGAGGCCTCTATCCTCCACTTGTTCCAATTGAATCGCTAAACTCTGAGGAGTCTGAGAAGAGGAGTGGAGCTAAGTAGCAGAACATTCAGCACCGCCTGCGTCGCTCGCCGTCATTTACGGGGCTCAGTTCGGCTGATAATTATAGAAAAGTCGAGACACCGTTCTATTCTGTCGGTTGAATTATGCATATCCTCGGGTTCTCAGCTTTTTCCCTTACCATGTCCCTCAGTACATAAGTCATATTGAATGCAGCATGTCACCTGTTAGAGGTAATAGTTTGGGACTAAGGGACGGCTAGTAACAACGACGTCTCTTCAAAAATATGGACCAGCTCGTATTGTCACCATCTAGTTCTCACCGGGTGTACATCTTTGCAATTTCCTCACACCTCCCGTCTCAAAGGACTGTCATGCACCTTATATCTCTCAACTGTGTCAATTGGGGCATCGAAATGCCAGTTTCTCACACGACGGTTGTCGGCATCGGCCGTCTTTCTAATACTGCATGTTGCTTTACTTGCCTTCGAGGTACGCTCTTGTCTTTCCATCCCGTGATCGTATTCTTCCTCGGAAAGCGATCCGTTGAAACGGGACCGAACGGAAACAGTCGTCAATTCCAACAAACAATCGCAGCCGTTTTCCTCACAATTGAAGCTCAACGACAACCATTCAGTGCCTAGGAGCTTCAATCGACGTCTGACGGAGGTGGCAACTAACCACGCGCGGTTGCTCGTGGGGATGAAAGCATTGATATTCAACAAAAAGGCCCGGCTTGCGACTCTGCGCTCTCTCAAGTTCCATTTCATTACTGCCGACGGCGGGCATTTTATCGTTAGCGAATGAGTCCTGGATTTTGTCCTTCGAAATTGTGCCTCGTCAGGGAATCTCGGCGCTCTCAAGCGTTTTAGGAATTGTCAAAGATGCGGCCCAAAACAAAAGATGCGAGGGTCGGGGGAATTCATTCTTTAGAAGCAAGGGAGATGGCAAGTGGTTCCGTCGAAGCATTGATGACCAGGTGCTGGCTAGGTTCTGATTAAGTACTCGTATCATTCCCGTTGATACATATACACAAACATTTCGGAGGCTACATCGGGGCCGACGGCAATAACTATTCTTCCGGTATTATTCCAGGGTTGATTCAGGTATCCAAGCTTGTCTGAAAAAGAAGCGAGGTAGCGACTTGACCTCGCCTCTCGGACTTGATGAAGTCCGCTGCCTGAGGACATGATCAGGTGTTTCCATACACAAAGTATCGTGGAAGTATACCTTTTCACCGATCATATATACCGTCGAAGCCTAATCGTGTCATATTAGCAGGATAATCATCAATCTAACGGCCACAAACTCACTAAATGGGCACTGATAGGCATTGGTATGATACCCGCATCTGCCACTCTCACGTTACCAGTCCCATATACCTTTAACTCAGTGTCGACCACACCACCCAACGACCTCGGCATCATCGACATAGTTCCAACTTCGTGATTATCGCTCGCTGCGACACTCCTTAGATAAGCTTCCACCTGTTCGTCGGATTCAACATTTCTACCAGGTTCAAATTCTTCTACAAAAATGCCGTCCAAGGGCGGGGACCGAAGAACCTTTCGAGCGGCTTGGAGACCGCCAACAAGCACCGCGACGTCAATTGGATGCGACCAGTAAGCTGGGTCGACAGCGGGTCGAGCGGTATGATCCGTCGAGTTTATATGCGACCGACCCCTTGAGAGGGGACTGTAGAGGATAGCACTGATGGTGGTAAAGTTCTTTCCGCCGCGGTCAGGAAGAGGTGTCGGCCCGGCATACCCCGGTTCTGCGGCAATGCGTTAACTCGATTCCAGGGTAAGACAAGAACAGCGTGGCTTACCAACATTGAGCTCAATTGGTACCTGCCGGTCCTGGTCGTAGAGATTTAGTGCGATTTCGTGTTGGGTTCTGATTCCACGTTGAAGTAGACCATTGCCGTTGGCGTATTGAGAGGCATATTTGTCGAGGTCCCGTTTGGCATTGTTAATAAGGTCGTCGATGCGATCCCTCGGCAGAAGGTCAGTCGCGCCTGCAAGACCGATTGTCCGGGGGGCAGCGGAGTAAAGACCCGAGCGGCTCTCATACCAGAGGTCTAATTGCTCCTGCCTGAACTTGTCGTTGAGTCCAAGAATGTCCTTAGTAATCCTGATGATATGGCATTGAAAAACAAAGAGAATTACGAAGGAAGAGAGCCTTACGAAGCATTGGTAACCGCGTTTGCCCAGCTATGGACATGATCTATGTGTCCAATAAACCAAAGTGCGTCGTAGGACGATGATTAGTTGAACATACCAGCGAGGTTCTCGCCAACACTCGGCAACTCTAATTTGACATCAATGCCTAAGCTCTTCAACAAGCTGCAGTCGCCATCAGACGCAAAAATAGCATTTAGTAGAGCATGCACTTACGTGGGATTCCCTACGCCAGATAACTCCATAATCTTTGGCGTTCCGATGGTTCCCGCGGCAAGCACGACCTCTCCTCCCACCGGATTCACATCTGCATATCTTGGACCACTCTCTCCGTCAACGTAATATTCGACTCGCCGTGCAATCAACAACCCGCCCCTCTTCTTGTCATCCCATTCGATCCTCGAGACAGTTGCTCGTGTAATAATATGCAAATTTGGTCGTTGATGCGCAAAGGGGGAAATGTATCCACATACGGCAGAACATCTGGTATTATTTGACGCGTCCAGGGAGTTGCTTGCAATGCCCACACGCCGCAGCACCTCCCCGTCAGACAGGTCTTGCGCCTTTTGAAAGCCCTGGCCAATGCCGTTTTGGTCCTTCGTCAAAGCCTCAGCGAACATGTTGCTCTGAGGGTAGAAGAAATTCGGAAATCCGACTTTCACCCTCCCTTTGTCAGGATCTTCTAGAGAAGAGGTCCCATGAACAGACTCATCGTAGCTTGCACCATTAGCACTTTGGTTCATGTTCGGAGGCGTAAAGATTTCTGAGCGTTTAAAGTAAGGAAGGATGGCATCCCACGCCCACGACGTCGAGTTGTTGAGGGCTCCGAGGGCATCGTATTGAGCCTTCGTCGCTCGGGTCTGCAATAGGGTTTAGGGCATGAGTTAGACGTGGTAGATGTTGACTTAGTCCGATGTTGACTCACCATGATCATAGAATTGACTATGCTCAAAGTTAAATCCAGCCAGGAACGAGCAAAACAGGTCTAACTTACTAATGGTACTCCCTCCCAGCGCTCTCCCAGCATTAACGACCAAGGTCCTGTCATTCAAATTTCTCTGTGGCACGGTCGGATAAGCCCAATTGAGCGAAGTGAATGACTGTCCAGTTCCAATAAGCCCTGGGACATAAACCTGTCACGCCGTGAGTTTGAGTTTGGCGTCAATCGGCAACGCAAAGATCAAGTCATATTTGATATTTTTCACCTCAGGTAGGTTCTCTACCTCTGAACCAGCTTCCAGTACCAATACGTTCAGGTTCGGATCTTCTGAGAGGCGGCTCGCGACGACCAAACCTCTGTTCATAGTGTGAGTCCCCTTGATCGGATGGGAAGATGGGAAGATAGATACTCACCCGTTTCCCCCTCCTACGATCACATAATCATACACACATAAAACCTGAGGTATCAGCAAAACCTCTACGGCAAGAGATAATACACCCTTCCACATCTTCAAAAATCTTCCCAGTGTTATAGTAGCGTCGCACTATAATCGTACAGTCGGGTGGAATATAGGAACGACAGAACGGCAGAGAGAGAACTCCTTGGCTGGGCGAGGGGTAGGATTCGTCGAGAGTCCTGGAACCCGAACAACTTGTTCATTATATACAGCCAGCAAGGAATCCCATTAGGATTCGGCGCCTCAAAGCTAGAACAAAACAAGACAGATGGTAAGGGGGCACATTGCAATGTAAACAAACATGGTAAGTGGATGCATCCCGGCGACTAAACTGAACAGGTTGGGCAGTTGTGGCTGACTGCAAGTGCCGTAGAGTTCGGATCGGTGTGTTGTGCGGCACATAATGATTTGTCGGACAATGAAGAGTGTACAAGAATACAAGTATTCCGACAATGGTAGCAAGCGTTGTTGTTGCCATGCGACATTTTGGTGCCCAAACTTGCTGTTAATCTCGTTCGAGACTTGAAATGACGAGGGGCGTCCACACGTAATGGAGGGTCCACAAGCAAAACGGCAAATGAAGTAAGGCGCCTATTCAAATCTGAATGGTCTTTTCGACCACGCCACCGGCGCCGCAACGGACGGGATGACGGAATATGTCATGTTCACCTCTAGCTTTTCGGTAAGTACAAGATTCAAAATGGAAGAACACATGACACGAGGCGCATGAACGTACCAGATTTCCATTCTATCATCTTCGCTGTCGTCTCCTCCTTCGCTTTCTGCGCCACTCAATGTTTTCATCAGGACAGGGGGCATAAGCTCGAACGGTTCAGTGGTACCCATCCACGGAATGCTCCTTTTTATTGCATTATACACTTCCTGTGCTGCATCCTTGGCCAGCTCTCGGGCCGCGGCGAAATCCTTCTCATCGAATATCCCCGATCTTGAACGCCAACTCGTCCACACGCTTTCCACACACCTCCCCACGCCCTCAGCAAAAATAAAAGCAAAACAGCCACCTGAATCCATATCTGCACATTCCTCCTCCGACGGATCAACAACAATACCAAGTCCGGGCAGACGGCCAATAGCAACAGCACAAACTACTCCTCGCATCGGAATTGAGCCCGCATTCAACAGTGCCAATGTGCTTGCATTGATCATAGAGGCAACCAGCACGTCCTTCCATGGCGTCCGTGGGACGCTGAGTGCTTGTACAATGAGCTGGATGAGCGTACGGGGATGTTTGTTCAAGATCAGGGAGGGAAGAAGGGCGGCGCGAATTGATGATGAGAATGATTTGGATTCTGTTGCGGGTACATTGGACATTGGACGTGCCATAACTTCGAAGGTTGCCTGAGAAGCTTGCTCTGCTGCAAGCCTGACATCTATAGGCCCAGAAACCGAGGCTAGCGAGACCACATCCCCTGCGAAACGAGGGTTAACAGGGGTCGGAAACATCAACATCGCTCACCATGACTGAATCTTGCCGAGCCATCTGCTCTCGCAAGGCCTTCATACGTAATTCTTATCTCCCTTAGGTCTCCATTTTGGCGTTTGTCGCCTCGCATGGTCGTCGCACAAAGTAAGAGAAAACCAAACGGATATCGTTGTTGTCACGCTTCACCAGTTACTGTCACATGAATAAGATCTATAAAATTAGATCACCAACTGATGCCAAGGAAAATTAGCACATAAATTACTTAATTATGACAGTAATACGTTCAGTGGATTGCGCAGCAATGCTTGTTAAATACTGCAGGTCCTGGTAGGTGGTGTTGTCTGAGCCACCAAGAAATCGTGAAGATGGTTGAGAAAAAGTGACATAAAACAAAACAGAACGAGAAAGAAAAGAAATAAAAAGGATAACGATACGTTGAGATCGAGTTGTCGCTTGAGCAGGGTGGCCCGTGTATTTGCTTGGTTAAACAATGATTCGAGCCGTGAGCGAACACCATTCAACCTTCCAAGACGTTGGCGTAGGATACGGTTGGTATCTTCAATACTGATCCGAGAAGAGGAAAGATCATCGAGCTCTTTCTCTTTCGTGCCGAGGACATCTTCCAATATTACGCACTGTCGCTGGAGCTCCCTAAGTTGTTGTTCGCGTTCCCCGGCTAACGTAATCGCATTCGCGACTTGCGTGTACGAAACCTCCAAGGAAGTTCGTAGCTGTGACTCTAGTTCGCGAATACTTTCCGTTGTGCCGATCGGCCTCTCGTCATTCGCCTCCGTAACCGCAAGCTCCACTCTTCGTCTTTCGTTATCCACCTCCTGCCTCAGAAGTCGGACTTCCTCATCGCGGTCCTCCAGCTGCTTGACCATACTCAAATTTTCCTGACGACATCCCGCATTTTCCTCGGTCAGCAATCTCAGTCTCTCCTCCTTTTCCCTTAGCTCCACTTGTAATGCGTCCAGCGAAGTCTGAAGCTCCTGCTCGCGGCAACGATGCTCTGGAATGGCACCACCGCCTTGTTCGTCTTCTTGTACGGATCCCTCCGCCGAGATAGACCTAAACAACAGTCACCTCCTGGATCCCGCTCCGAGGCGTTGCAGGTTCTACCCACTGGGGATCATTGCCAGTTGACATGAGTGACGACTTTGATCTTCTGAATATTTTCCGGAGGCTTCCTGCTGCGCGATGGAGTGGCTGTTTCTGCGGTTTTGACGGCGATGACGAAATCGAAGTTCGGGAAACGTTCAAGGGCAAAGACTGCACCCCACTCTGTGGAGTCGAAGGCAGTGTGACTGTTGCACGAGGTCTTGTCATATCCAAGGCGAGGGCAGCTGTCATACGAGGTTGCTGGGGACAGGCGGGTGATGGGAGGTAACATAGCTCACGAGGTGGTCTCTTCTTTTATTACGCAAATAACGTGGTATTGGCGTGTTCTCGCCGCTGTAATCAGTTCACCATGCAAATTGTGCAAGGAATTGAGACGCCCTTGTCATAAAACTTGTCATCACATCGGACAAAGCACTGAGGCTTAAGGTCTTTTATCAAGGTACAAATACAACAAGAAAAAGGGGCAGCGACCCAGCACGCAAATGTTTGATGGGAGAAATAAAAGGAAGGTACGATAAAGAAAATCGTAAGATGGATTGAAAGGCAAATAAATTATGCAAACGAAGTCGACCCAAAACCATACAAAACACGCTCACCGAGACCTTCAACCCCATAGCCTCCGCCAAAGGCTGCCAAACACAGCATGGCCCATACGGTATACCAGACCCACCTGGGTCTGCTGCCTCAACCGTTTAACGTCTGTAATCTGACGCTGTGAACTGGAACGATGGTCGCCTTCCGAATCCGAATCTGTCGAGTTTGCCTGGAACGCTTGTTCGTGGTCTTTCAACATTCTCACAGCGTCGTGTGTGGGAGAGACAGGTCGCCGCCGGGAACCAGATGGTCCGATATCAGGTTTTTTTGCGACTGTCGAAGTGAGTGTAGCCGGAGGGGCGCTGTCGCGTCGGATCGGCTTTCCGGGCGCTTGATTACGACTTGAAGAGTTTGTAGAGCGCTTACTCATTTCGATGGCTTTCGGCGGTTCGGTACGAGAGACTGTTGAGGAAGTACGCCGTTGGTTGTCGCTACGATTACCCTTCACCACGCTGAGTAATAGTCGGGGTTGACGATCGTCTTTCGATTGTTCGCCTATTGACTGTTGCAGACGATCAATAACCGCCTTTTGCTCCGCAATAGTCGAGAGCGCAGTCTGCAACTCGTTCTTCGATTTTTCTGCATCCACCGCGCAAGTCTGTGCCTGGGCATCGCGTTCCTTCAACTGGCCTTGCACGTCCTCCAATTGGCGTCGTAACTGATCGACCTCTTCCGCGAGCTTCCTCTTCTCTTCCGTCGCTGCCTCCAGTGAAATCCTACTCTTCTCCTCTAGAGCACAAAGTGTCGCGTTCGCAACTTCCAAGTCCCTCCGTAGCGCACCGGACTCCTTTTCCTCCTGTTCTCGCAGTTCCTTCAAGTTCATGATCTCACGTCGTAGCTCCTCATTGGCTTGAACAAGGATCGCAGAGCGCTCTTGCCTCGCAGAGTGGTCGCGTTCCGAGGTTTCCATGGATCTTCTGAGGTTATGGATCGCACGCTTTTCAGCTTCGATCTCGCAGGTGTAGGTGCGAACCAGCTCGGCCCTTTCTGCCTGAAGCGCTTTGTTCTGCTCTTCCAAGGTGCGGATGGTTTCTTCATGTGCCGCACACTGGTTCCGCAGCTCACGAAGCTCGTCCATGCACCCCGCAGTCATTTGGGTGGCCCCCTCGGCATTGTCGCGCGTAGAATCAAGAGCCGACTGAAGTTGTTGTATCGTGGTCGCTGAGGAGGACAATTGGGTCTGGAGTCCTGGAATGATACTGGTCGCATCCACGATCCGGCGCTCATAGTCGTCCACTGTCGTCTCCAGGACGCGTTTCGCTGACTCCTTATTGTCGGAAATCTCCCTTTCCATTTCGACGACTTTCTGCTCGAGTAGCCGGTTTCGTTCCTCGAACACGTCCTCACGGCGACGCAAGTCACCGATAACCATCTCCTGCTCGTTGACTATGGCCTGAACACCGCGGAGAGACACTTCCATTTCCGCCTTAGCTGACTGTAACACGGTGATTTGATCATCACGTTCCATCACGAGGGCATGTGCGTCCTGGAGGTGGCATCGCAGCTGATTCACCTCGTCAATCAATCTCCTCTCAACTTCTTTCCCTCTCTCCGCTAAATCCCGGGTGTCTTTCTCCATATCGACCACCTGTTTTCTTAGATCTTCGTTCTCACGGACCAATGCCACCATCTTGCCATCCTTCGTATTTAGCTCGTGCTGTAAGGACTCTAGAGACTCCTGCAGGCTCTGAATCCTGAGTTCCAGGGACTTCGTTTCCGCGTTATGAGCATGGCCCGATTCGGGGGTCTCCCCATCGAGTGACTTGATTCGTAACAATAGTTCCTCATTCCTCCTTTCCAAAGGGCGAACGGCCTCCTGCTGATTTTCCATCTCGGAAGCGTGGACCCGGATGAGCTCGTCTCTTGTGTGATTGACAGCTTGCTCCACCCTCTGACGGAGCTGCTCGTCCTGCGTTTCCTCCAGCGTGCGGATGTGTTCGTGGAGGGCAGAGGACTCGTTCGTGGACTCGACTAATCGTTGTCGGGCCGCCGATAATTCTTCCGTGAGAGATCGTATGGTGGTCTGGAGCTCCTCAACAAGGGTACCAGAGCCGTCCAACGAATCGGCAGTAGTCCTAAGATTGGAAATCAATGTCAGTTAAACATTCATTAAAAATAAGCCTCCGTGCACCTTTCATCACCGTTCTGTGCCTGGTCTAAATGGGGCGACGCCCGAATGATACTGCCGTCTTTGACGTGGGTAGAGTCCTGTTCTACAGATGTTGACGCCTCCCGAGACGGGGCGGCACGTCTTGGAAGCTTGGAACGAAAACTCGACGTAGATTGCAACACATCAGGCCGAAGGGATTCTGAAACACTTTGTTCGGCTTCTTGAGAGACCGACACAAGGGAGCTCGAGGAAGCTCCGCGCTGCGATTTGAGGATATTGGGAAGAGTTTTCGTGACACCGCGCCATGCAGAGCGTCTCTTTTCCGCCTTGGAAACAGTGGAAAGGAGCGAAGCCTGAGAAGGCTTTCGGGCGAGGGTTGAAGGAGGGGTGTCTGTCTGTTTCCTTGACAAAGGCTGTCGCGTACGCGGGTCCTGAGTTAAAGAGTTTGCTGGTTTCTCTGGAGAGCTGGGTCGTTCAGGGGGTGGGGCGAGATTCTCGGTAGTGGCAGGGGACGGATCGGCTTTCTTCGCTGCCGCGCTTTTTCGAGTTACACTGGGATACTTGAGATTTAGTGGCATTTTGTCGTGAGGAAAGCAAGAGCTGAACTGACCTTATGTACGGCAGTGATGTTTCGAAAGAACGTGGAGGGTGCGTGTTCTATGCACTGTACTCGACTCCACTGCGCGAGGTTGATCAACTCATGCCTGCTGCAGAACGTAAAGAGGCACCAATATTCATTACCCGTGCTCTTGCAAGCAGACAACATGGAATCTAAGGTAATTTCACAGCTTCATGTGTAGTCCTCATTTCCAGGAACTCCATCCGGGTTGGCGGTCGTCTGACATTGGGCGGCCAGCGTCCGAACTCCCAAGGGGAGCCAGTTCCTAAGAGGACTTTTCGAGAAAGAACTAAAGTGCATCTGAGGTATTCACAGTTTCGAAAGTCCAATGGATTGCCAAGTCACACTGTGTAAGATTAACAGTGAAGACCAGTAGGCCGTCACGAGCAGCTATGTGTCACATGGCAAACGATGTGACACAAATGCCAATAAGATAAGATAGATAAGATCGAACAAGAGTACAACAGCAGTGGCTGACTTCGATTAATCACCACTGTGCTCACTTTCTGAGAGGCCCAGCGCTGTTGCACCAAATCACCCTTCGTTCCAAAAATCCACGAGAGAACCTGTATTTGACTGTGCGGGGACCGATGGTTTGTCGCGATTCTCCAGGACCAAGCGGCACGCCCGAACCAGGATGCGTCTTTCAAATCCCCCGACCTGGCACCCCAGGGTCCCGACGGACTTTAGGTGTATACACTTAAGAAAAGAACAGACGAATATGTGATGTTTTGAACTTTTACCTCGTTCCCCGTCCCCTCCTGCCAGATGTTTGCGCAGTGTCTGCATTCCAGCGATCCCCGCCTAGAAATGATGAAGTTCATTCTTTCGTTCCCAACAGTTGACGCTTACGGCTGCAGCACCTATTGCTGTTGAATAATGTCCAGCCTCTTGCCAGTTTGAAACACTCCGAACTTGTAGGACCGCGACGAGTCAACAAGACATGATATTGTGGAGCCGTTCTCGCAAAATTCACTTTGGATCCTGATACTTCTACCTGTTTTTAGGTCAACATTCTGTGACAATTGTCCAAAAATAACGAGGGGCTGAACAATATCGTCCGAATCTGTCACACCTCGGAGTTGGTTCCTCTACTTTCGCTCACTGAGGTGACCAAATGCGTGAGATGAAGAGGTCTCAAGCTCGTGAGCGTCGGGCGAAGAACAGAATGAATCCCTGTGGCTGACTATCATACCTTGAATCACTGTCGAAACGCTCCACCCAGCTGAGGTAACTCGTGCTATAAAAAGTTTACCAGTCTCCTTCAGGAACTCTCGCCGCCTCCGAACAAGTCCAAATGGGAATTCCACCCTCCGGGGGGTATGGACCAGTGCATTGTCGTGATACCGACTCGGTACCACAACGAGTCGTGCGCGGCTATCTACGCCTATTACCTCGGCGTGTAACCTTGACTTGTTGCTGTTCCAGGGACTGCTATGGCGGTGGGCAGGTATAAAAGCCTATTGGTAGACCCAAGTCTTTCCATCAGCTCCTTTGTTCCATAACATCTCTCCTTCGCTGCGCTTGACGTCTTATACAACGCCATTTGTGCTTTAGAGGGATGTTCTCCAAACTGCAGTTCAGCTGTGTCCTTCTTTGGGCGACAACCGCCTTTGCGGATGTCATCGGCCCAGTTGGATCAATTACCATCGCAAACAGCAATGTTAGTCCCGATGGTTTCAACCGCTCGTAGGTCCTTCAACTCCTCATTGTAGATTATTAGCTCATGACCATTGGAAAGTGCCTCGCTCATTAATGGCAATACCCCAGGACCTGTGATCAAAGCCAACAAGGTTTGTGCTTAATAGCCTTCGTTCCCACGCTGGGCTAAAAAGCCTCTACTCTAGGGCGACCAGATCAAGATCAATGTTGTCAACAAGTTGTCAGATCCGAATCAGCTACGTGGAACCACAATCGTACGTACTCGTCATACACTGGGAGCAGACTATTCACTTTATAAATAGCATTGGCACGGTCTATTCCAAAGGAGTACTAATTTCATGGACGGCGTTGATGGCGTGACCCAATGCCCAATCGCCCCCGGTAACTCTTTCCAGTACGTCTTCAACACGGGAAACCAGGCCGGAACATTCTGGTATCACTCGCATTTCGGTAAGTATGATGCATTCTTAACGAACCTGGATGACCTCAATGCCGTTCAGGGGTGCAATATTGTGACGGCGTCAGGGGAGCTTTGATTATCTACGATCCTGAGGATCCCCTTAAGTCTTTGTACGATGGTGAGTGATGACTATTCAATGTGGCTGCATCTATTCTGATAGCATCCCGCACAGTTGACGATGGTGAGGACATCTGTCATAAAAGTGGGCTCACGGTAACTGAACCGCGTGTACAGAGTCGACCATTATCACCCTGTCTGAATGGTAACCACCGTATTCTCATTCCAAATGCGAATCCCGTTAACTCATCGCGCCACAGGTACCACGAACTCGCTACTACTATCACTGGTATCCCAGAAGCGGACACCACCTTGATCAACGGTAAAGGCAGGTTCCCGGGAGGAGATAAGGTTGACCTGGCCGTCGTGAATGTCCAACGGGGAAAGCGCTACCGCTTCCGCTTGCTGTCTATCTCCTGCGATCCCAACTTCATGTTCTCCATTGACAACCACGAGCTCACGGTTATTGAGGTCGAGGGCACCGCTGTTCAACCTTACACTATCAACACCATCCAGATCTTTGCTGGTTCGTGATGCTATGGCCGAGTCGCCTCCGTGTCTTGCTAATAATTGCGAATAGGCCAGCGTTACTCCGTGGTTCTCAACGCCAACCAGACTGCCGATAACTACTGGATCCGCGCCCTCCCTAACTCAGGAAACAGAGACCTCAACACAACCTTTGCAGGCGGTGTCAACTCTGCAATCCTCAGGTATCAGGGTGCACCTGTTGCGGAGCCGAAATCCAGCCAGTGGGCAACTCCAGTTCCCCTCGTTGAGTCTCAGTTGCGCCCATCCCCCAAGGTCCCCGTTCCGGGAAAGCCACAGCCCGATGGAGCTGATGATATCTTCAATCTCAATCTTGGATTCGACCAGGATACGTTCTTGTTTAGCATTAATGGAACCGTTTACAAGCCGCCCACTGTTCCCGTCCTACTCCAAATTCTGAGCGGTGCCCGTACTGCACAACAACTCCTTCCTAAAGGATCTGTCTACACCGTAGAAAGGAACAGAACTGTCCAAGTCAACTTCCCAAGTGGTCTTATTGGAGGACCTCATCCATTCCATTTGCACGGTGTAAGTGTCACAGGGCTCTCTGTTACCGGTTTCTATTTTTGTTCTGACGTTAACACAGCATGAGTTCAATGTGGTAAGAAGCGCCGACACCGGCCGTTTCAACTTCGACAATCCCGTTGTCCGGGATGTAGTCAGTATCGGCAATACCGAGGGCGATTTCGTCTCTATCCGTTTCAGGACTGATAACCCCGGTCCCTGGATTCTTCATTGGTGAGGGCTTTTCTGTTTCATTGTTAAATCATCCCTTAACAGCCCACGTTCCAGCCACATCGACTTCCACCTTGCAACGTAAGTTCGCTCGAGTTCCCTTCGTACGCCAGGGACCTGACACTCTTCTAAGGGGTCTTGCGATCGTCTTTGCCGAAGCTCCTAAGGATGTAGAGAGTGCCAACCCCAACCCCCCTGGTACGTTCAATAGCTACTGAAAGCGCGACTTTTAGACTCACAGGGTTTGATAGATTCTTGGAAACAGCTTTGCCCCATATGGGACGCCCTTCCGGACGATGTCAAGGGCGCCGGTAACACTACCTCAGCGGCGTAGTGCCCATTATAACCTTGAATGCTTCTAGACATTTTTTGCTGGCCATAACATGGTCGTTTCGATCCTTCATAAGTAATACCCGTGGTATTCGTTCGAATTATATATTTTAAGTTGAATTATATATTTAAAGTTGAATGATATACTTGATGGACACAATGAGAGTTACAATTCACGTTGTTTCGCTCAGTGAGAATATGCGCTGAAGCTGAAAAAGCTTCCAACTCCTGTCCGGAGTCACTCACCCGCCCACAGTCACTCACCTGCCCGCAATTCGGGTGAGCCCGCCTTATTTTGTCGACTGGCGACCTTATGGTCAAAATAGTTTGGACACCTTCCATATTAGAAGTTTCCTCTTAGAAGCAGAAAATGTCTCTGAGCCCCTTGAAAACATAACCGTCGATCTCCCTATCACCACGTGAACATGAGAATTTAATGCTCATCAATTTCACAGATCCCTCAATGCTTTGCACATTACGTGAAGAACGAATAATTGACAATGGTCACTCTTCCAGCGAGTTGACTCAGAGGAGGAGTGGTAAGGAGTGTAGGTACCATGACGGTCCAAGTCATCGCCACCCAAAGAACAACACAATAAGAAGAATTGAAACGCAACCTCAAAAACACGTTTTCACGGAGCCTTACTTGTGTGCTTTTGACGTCTCACTTGAAATTCTGTGAATGTTTGAGAAAAGATCATCGCGTTCCGTGTGTATCATCTTTTCCTGTGCCTCGTCTTATGGTACATCCCGAGTAGTTCATTGATCAAGAACAGGTATGTGCAATGGTAAAGATTCTTTCTAAACATCGAGTGGAGCATGTGCCAATGTGTGGACTCTAGAAGGTGTTATGGTGATCCCTCCTATGAGACCCCTCCTATTCAAAGCCAGACATTCCTCCGACAAGAACAGGCTGGCCTATTTCTGAGGACCAGCGCAAGGGCAACCAAACTTCGTGAAAGCATCATTACACACTGGTTAAACACTTACAACGGTCCACACGAACCCTCCAATGCCTGAAGCATCGGTTTAGGTCAGGGTTGTGCACATCCCCTTCCTTGTTCTTTCCCGAGTTATAATTGCCTAACATCTTTGAGAACTTCTCAACTTGTTAAATGCTCCCGTTTTTGAAGGTCCTACGTTTCTGATTTTGATGCCAGCAACATGCTTAGTAGCTACCAAATCGGTTATTTGGAACATAACGAATACGTCAATTGCTTCAGATGGATTTAGTCGCAGGTAAGTTGTTCATATTTCTCTAGCAAGTCCTCATGTCCTCTGGAAATAGTGCCTCGCTTGTCAATGATATCCATCCTGGGCCTCCGCTTACAGCCATGAAGGCAAGTAACTCAAGTGTCTCACTATTCTATATCCTCCGAGGGAACCTGATTCATGCTCTGGGAGATGGACTTAGCGTGATAGTTAATAATCTTCTTAAGGACGCAACGCAAGTTTTAGGAACAAGTATTGTACATACCTTCCCCGAGTAGTCTGCATTTACTCACATAAACTGAAGAAGGGTAACCTCCGTTAGAGGTTCAGAGAAAGTGAGCACAGTCGAGTCCAACGACTACTCGGCTCCGTGACCGAAATGCGAAATAGAAACACAAAAAATAACGGAAAAGGGGAATCAGGGGCTCGGTTGAGATGAAGTCACAAATTTTTGAACCACCAACGAATAAGGCAGAAGAATTGTTTGTTAAACTAGCTATCGAGCGGCGAGGTAGGTTCCAATATGAGGGATGCGATTACTGCCCTAAAACATGATGTACTTTTCTTTATATGCGATCAAGACTATATATCTGAACGGGGGATCTCGAAGTAGGAGGTGAAGAGGGATCAACGAGAAGTGTATTATTCTATTGCATGCTCAAGTACTGGTGACCCCAAATTCCGAGCGAAACGAGCTCAAGTGTTCGCAATGATGCCTCGCACGGAGTAACTTGGATGGTTGAATACAGGATATATGGTATGTACATGTCAGTGACCAAACTTTTCGCACCATCCCTGCGTTATTTTCATGATTTCGAAGCAAAAGATTGCTCAGTGTCACAAGAATTGCGTGACATTATTGGGTTACTTGGAGTACTCAACATAGTGGAGAATTTCCTGCTCTCAGGGCCCAGGAATTGAACGTTGGATATCGGGCTTTCCCTACACATATATATCAATTTACGTTCGGATTGGAGAGTTGGCAATGAAAAAAACTGAGATGCAAGAATGCAACAATATCCTGCTGTGAAACTACCATAGATCAGACCATGCAGGAGTAACTATCAATACGTAAGATAAAAGAAATCCAGTAAGAGAAGGTGGTTCATATGCGAACAGCTGGCTGGTTAGAGTAACGTAAAGAGAGAAACGCGCAGCTAGAGAGGGAACGCCGAGGACTTGATTCTAGGAGCGACTTTGATTGAAGGCACTAGAGACAACTTGGACTTGCTTGACAGCTTCGGGAAGGCCATCCCAAATAGGACAGAGCTGGTCCCATTCCGCTATATGACCGGATAAGTAAGTGCACCGGATGGGAACTTAATGGTACAAACTAGGTGGGACAGGGTTCAAAGGCATTTCAGGAGCCTCGGCAAATACTAAGGCGAGACCCCTACGTAGATCGTAGACGGTTAACCCCGAACAAATGACCGAACGGAGGACTCACTGGTGAAGATGGAAATCAATGTGGCTAGGTTGATATGATCAGCTAAGTCTATCAGAATACGGGAGAAGTTGAAACGTACCAATGGAGGATCCATGGACCAGGATTATCCGTCCTAAATCGAACCGAAGTATAGTCACCTTCGGTTTCACCGGCGTTAACAACATCCCGCTGGATGGGATCCAGGAAGTTGAAGCGGCCGCTGTCAGCACTCCTCACAACGCTGAACGTATGCTAGATGGAGAATGAGATGATCTTCCGTTGTGGCAAAGTAGGCCCAACTTACACCATGCAAGTGGAATGGGTGGGGTCCACCGATAAGGCCGCTGGGGAAGTTGATCTGGACGGTCTTATTCCTCTCAACGACAAAGACACATCCATCAGGAAGTAGCTCGTGAGCATTACGAACGCCACTCATGATCTGGAGCAAGACGGGAACAGTGGGAGGGGTGAAAACGAGACCGTTGACGCTGAAAAGGAAATCCTTTTCATTGAATCCCATAGTAAGATTAAATATATAATCCGCGCCATCGGGAGTTCGGTCTCCGGGAGGACGAGTATGGAACAAGGGGCGCAAATTACTCTCGATGAGTTTTTTTGGGGTGACTTGTTGAGTAGATGTAGGATCTGCGATAGCCGCGCCCTTGTATCTAAGGATGGCAGAGTTGACGCCATTTGTGAAGGTTGAGTTGAGGCCTCGGCTACCGGAATTGGGTAAGGCGCGAATCCAGTAATTGGAGATAGGCTGATAGGCGTTTAGGACGACGGAGTAACGTTGACCTACCCCCATTCATCAACAAAACTTTTACGCGGCGTCACTTGACTACACTCACCAGCTAACAGTCGGATGGTGCTCACAGTGTATGGCCGGACGTTTGTACCCTCAACCTCAATGACCGTGAGATCATGTTTATCGATAGAGAAGGTAAAGTTGGGATCACAGGAGATGGAGACCAAACGGAAGCGATAACGCTTTCCTTTTGCGACGTTCACCACGGCCAATTCGCTATTCGGCCCCCCTGGATATCGTCCTTTACCGTTGATCAGAGTGCTGTCTGCCGCTGGAATGCCACGAATTGATGGTGCAAGTGTGTGGTACCTACACACATACGTGGTTAGAATCACCAGCGAAGAACCAAAAACAGTGCCCACCACTCGGACAACGTTATGACGGTGCTTTCTGGAACACGCATATGTGCCTGTAGACTTGTGCTTTTCACCATTGATCAACTTACCGTTGTCAACTAAGGGATCAAACGTCAGAATAGCTTGAGGTGCCTCGAGTATATGTCACTCACTATCATATAAATGCTTATGAGGGTCAGTCCGATCGTAGACGATTAATACACCTCTGACCCCATCGCAATACTGCACGTCTGGAATGTCTTAAGTTTCTCTTTTCTCGATGAAAAATATGACACACCGAAATGTGAATGATACCAATATGTACCGGGGGCATCTGCATCAAAGACGTACTTGAAAGAGTCATTGGGGGCGATAGGGCATTGGGTGATACCAGCGACACCGTCCATATGACTGGTACTCGTTTGAAGTATGCCATGCCAATGCTAGTTGGGGGTCAGATAGGTTACGTCCCACATTTCAAACGTGAGAGGCGCTTGCCATGCTCGTCCCCCGCAGCTGGTTCGGGTCTGACAACTGGTTGACAACGTTGATCTTTAGCCTGTCACCCTGAAATGTTTTCAGCGTCCCTCTGAAGTTCGAATGGACCAAACTGGACTTTTCTTGCTGTGATCACAGGCCCGGGATGAATGCCGTTGATGAGTGAAGCTCTGGTTGCAAGTGACTTTACGACAGTCGTGCAGAATGAGGAGGCTGACATACGCTCGAGTGAAGCCATCAGGGGAAATATCCCTGTTTCTGACCGTGAGGGTTGTCACTGGACTCAGCACTACTGCGAGAGCAGTGGCAGTCAGACTAAGAAGAGACGCGAGTTGCGACCTCAAAGACATCCTCCTAAGATCCAGACGATACTGGTAAGCTTAGAAAAAGGTGAAGATAAGTTGAAGGAAGGAGGGAGAATGGTGGAGGAAGATGGGATAGCAGAGATCTATTTATGCTTGCCACGGGCTCGGTGACCCGCTGAGGCGCAGCCCAAGAGTATCGGACGTGGTTGTTTGCATCGTGAGTATAGCCTATGCTACGCAGATCGTCTGCATGAGGAAGCAGTGACCTAGGAGTGCGTGCACACACTGGTAAGGAGTAGATGCCATCTCCTGCGGTCTAGATATGCCGGCTGAATCGATTGTGAACGGTAATCAAGGGGCTAGTCTCGTATAAAAGTTCATTAGAGCGCATAAAACAACCACGGAGTCAATACTAAATAAGACCGATAGCTGAGTCTGTGCAGGATAAGAAGGACGATCGAAGATTGGGCCACCACCACCCGCCAGGCTCAGGTCTTTGGTGATCGCTCCCGCGTTTCGGCAAGCGGATGCATAGAGTAATGTAAGATTTATTAGGAGTTAGATGTGACAGGAAGTCTACAAGGAAGGTGGGCGAAAGCCTGAAGGGCTCTCCTGCCCTGGGTGTGCCACTGGATGAGGAATGGCGTGGGTCCACTGGCCGCGGCACAGTTTATCAACCTTGATTATGTGGCCACGGACCCGTACAGGCATGGGTGCAGTAGCTCTGAGTGTTGTGGGATGGCGTGACTGTGACTGTGACGCACAGTCCCAGAGACGGTACATTACCCTTACGTTTCCTTCAGCTGTAGATTCACAATAACGGCTTCATTAGCGTCCCTTCCAACGTACGTCTGAAAGCCAAGAATGACACATCGCAGCAGGGACTTTATCTTGATTAATGGTTCCTCATATGTTCTCACATGGTCTGGTCCATGCATTCGCCACCTGATGGGAGTAGTTCTACTCGATGCAACAATTCCTGTCCGATTCACATTTGACATGCTGCCGACATAGTTATGGTATCTAACCGAGTTCGCTAGTAATCTACCCAGACCTACTCGCGGCCGAGGTCGAAGCACCTGACAGATTCCAAAAGACGCCAAGCACACTCGACACCAGTGCGCGAAGCCGAGTTTTCTGAAGCTTTTCAACCTCCTCACTTTGAGCCTTCAGGTCCTTCTCCAGTTCCTCAGCTCGGCACCGCAATCGCTGGACTTCGTCGTCAAGCTTAGCCTTCTCGTCCTCCAGCTTCTCAACCGAAGTCTTGTTTCGCTCTGTCACGTCAGATAGGGTAGCATTCGCAAGCCTGATGTCCTCCTCGTTCTTCCGATTCCGCTCCCTCATCGTCGCAATCTCCTCACGCAGAACGCCGTTCTCGTCAAATAGGGCCTTCAACTTCTCTCTGCTCTCCTTCAGGTCGCGTTCCAAAGCCTCCTGAACCCCGTGAGCCTTCTGTCGTTGAGTCTCCATTTCTGCAGCGTGAGTACGAAGAAGTCCAGCCCTTTCTTCTCGTGCCGCCTGTTCCATTGACTGGATGGTCGTCATGCTCTCGGCGGCCTTCGCCTCGAGAGCGCGAATATTCTCCTGGAGCCCGCTGGTACACCGCTGGAGTAGGGAGATCTCTTCTCTGCGTTCCTCAGCTATCCTCTCGACTTTCTCGGTATCGGCGCGTGAAGCCTCAAGGCAGGCATGGAGTTGCTGGGAAGTGGTGATGGAAGAGTTCAACTCGTCCTGCAATTCCTGGATCCGACACTTCGCCTGACCCATTTCACGCTGATGGTCGAAGACCGCTTTCTGAAGCGCTTCCCGAGCCTCTTCCCTGGCCTCGACTAACGCCCTCTCCATCCCAACGACCCTTCCATCAAGATCCTTTTTTGCTTCTTCAAGCGTCGCGTACTCGCGCCGCAGGTCCTGGATCACTAGTTCCTTCTCGCTGACGGCACTCTGTACACGACGAAGTGCGTTTTCGAGTTTACCCTTGCTAGCCTCGACCCGTTGGATTCGTCCGTCGCGCTCCGTCAGCAACTTTTGCGTATCATTCAACTGTTGGTGCAGTCGGCCCGCTTTGCTGATAAGCGCCACTCTCTCTGTTTTTGCCTCCTCCTGCGTCGTCCTAAGCCTCTCCTCCAAGTCCCGTATAACCGCCTTTGCTTTCGTCAAATCATCCTCCAAACCCTTGACCTTCTCTTCCCCCTTCCTACACTGATCACCCAGTTTCTCCAGTTTGTTGCGCAAATCGCCGTTCTCGCCAGTCAACTTCGCCATTCCTTCCTCCTTCATCCTCAAGTCTTGTTGCATGGACTCCAGGGAAGCTTGAAGGTTCTGCACTGTGCGTTGTTGGGCGTCCATCTCGAGAGTGTGAGTGGCGCAGAGGTTGGCCCGCTCTTCATCCGATGTTTGCTTAACTATCTGTATTTGCGACTCTTGATCCGCCACCTTCTGTTCCAGCGCCTGGTTGGCTTCCTGAAGACCCGACAGAAGCTTTTGGAGACGTTGGACTTCTTCAGCGCGTTCCTCTGCTACTTTGGATACTTGATCGGTTTTGACGTGGGAGGCATCGAGCGAAGCGCGAAGTTGGTCAATCACCACGACGTGGGAGGATAACTCATGGCGTAAACCCTGGATTGTAGTCGTCGCGTCCGTCAGCTTCCGGTGATGATCGGCCGTTAGCTGATCGAGAATTTTCTGGTTCGCGTCCTTGGTCCGTACGATCTCCGCCTTCATCTCGGACACCTCCTTCTCGAGAACCTGCCTCGTCTCCTCAGCAGCCAAATTTCGACCATGCAGATCTTCCACCAGTTCGTCCTTCTCCTCGATAGAGACCTCTAGTTTTCTGACAGCGTCCCGCAACTCCTCTTTCGCAACGCTGAGATCATGAATTTGCGTTCGAGACTCCCGTAAGAGTCCATCTCGCTTCGCAATTTCCTGTCCCAAAACCTCCTTCTCCCGAGCTAGCTCCTCTTCGATCTTCCTCGCCTGCTGTTGGTTGGCTTCCAGCGACTCCTGAAGCAGCAGAACCTGGCGACGATGATTCTCCAACTCTGCCGTATGGGCGCGCATAAGATCTGCTTTTTCCTTCAACGAAGCCTCCTCCGCCAACTTCATCTGTGCCGTTTTCTCCTCGTTCTCCTTCTCCAGATCGTGAACGCGGTTCTGAAGGGCCGTGTATCGCTCGTTTAGCTTCTTCTTCATCCCGGAGAGCTCATCCTCGAGGCCCTGAGGTATAGTCTGTGGCTCCTCCATTACGACAGTCGACCCATCCGATAATGATGTTGGTGTTCTATGCAAGAAAAAAAGAAAAAAGGCTTAGCCACGTGATGTTATCCTCCGTGCTGGGCAACGAACCTCTTCTTGGTATCTCGTGCTTCATCCGTCTCGATGTTCTCCGACCGTTTTTCGTGACCAATATTACTTGACTCCGCCGTTCCCTCCACCACCGGTGCAGAGGTTTCTTCGGAAAGAGTAGAGCGCCTTCCCGGAACCTTGGCATTCAACTCTGCCACGGATTGGGAAGTGGTGGATGCGGAGACAGCATTTCTTTCGACCTCCTCAGAAGCAACTGACACGGTAGTGGCTGCGGGAGTCGATCTCAGGAAATAGGGCAAGGCTCTGGCCACGCCACGGAATGTGAATCGTCTACCGGCATCAGCGTTTGAGGTCCCGGAAGTGAGAGACGTCTGGGAAGGATTCCGAGGGATAAGATGGGCAAGAGGATCAGTTTGTGACCTCAAAAGTGGTTTCCTTTCTGACAGACCACCAGGAATGGATTCGTCAACCGAGCCTTGTCGGGAAGCCGAGACATTGTTCGTCGTAGTGGTTGCCTGAGCGAGTGGGCTCGTAGCATTACGCCAGCCTCCGCCTGCGAAGAATGACATGTCGACGATTTGGATAAGTTGAGGAATAGAATGAAAGTAGGTTGTACATATGCCCTAGGGGGGCGGTTTAAATTGGATCGCGTGCCGAGGGCATGTTCATGGTGCAGAGTTCCATATCACTACGGAAATGAGCATCAGCCTGCCTGCGGCACCACCATTACGAAGTACTCACCATTAACAGGCGTCATACACGCTTGAGTGACCGGTTTCGAGAGTGAACGTGTACAGGAGTCGACGAAACATAATGGAGGAGCGAAGACTTGCAGGCTGTCGGGTTCATGAAAGACCAGTGGTGATGGTATCAGCCATGAGGCATAAGCGCTCAATCTAGCGCTCTACGAGTGAATTCAACCTGTGCATCACCTCGTCCGTCGAACAATCCACTGGAAAGCTCAACAAGGATTTGGGCTTCTTCTCATACCTATATAAAAAGACAACACGTGTTCCAGGGACTTGACTTGTTCAGACCCTCCGCTTGCCGTTATTCACTCAGATCCCGGACCTTAAACACCCTTCTTTCTAAGAAACAGTAACTCACATCGTATTGCTCTATAATAACATCCACCACTGCCGTTTCCAAACGTTGCTCCATCCTTTCTCCGTTGTTCTTACGCCTGGTGTCCCACACGCTCGAGCTCCGCCTCCAATGCTTGCATGACCATCTCAAACACCACACTCGCTCCATTACGTGTTCATTTTTATCCAACGTGTCTCGGAGGAGTTGCTGCTTCTCCTAGACAAAGCGTTTGAGTTGGTAGATTCGTGATTTGCAAAGTTGGCGTGGTGTTTTTAACGATGGTCGCGAGAAGCGAAGAAAGGGTGAAGTTAACCCGGAACGGAGTCGGACTGTTGGCTTGTCATCTCCGACCAGCTAGGTGGAAGCAAGGGCTCCCAGTGTTACATTTAGCATCCCCTCATCTATTTTGATACTCGGATCCGATGTGAAAAGTCCCGATCCTCTGCCAGGTACTGGAGTGTCGGTTCTTTGTGAGCTCATAGGCCAACAACCTTCGGCAGTGAGCTCACTTGAGTGTTGGGGTATTGCTGAGGGTGTTAGAATAATGAATTTCCTACCAAGTACAACCGTCCACCACCACCATCCATTCAAGGGGGTAAGCCAATTAAAAATTGTTACCAGGTTGCACGAACTATCATATCGTGATATCGTTGCGTAACTTCCGTTTCGGAGCACTCAGGCGTTGGTTTGCCCCCTGCCTCATGCAATGTACATCGCGGATATTTTCCTCACTTACAATGGCTGGCTCGTTTGAAGACGCCAGGAGAAAGTCAGGTGTTGATGGCAGAAGCAACATCTGAGCACGAGGTCGTTTCACAGGGGTTTATTCCGCCTATTCGGCGCGACAGTACATAATTCAGATGTAAAGATATGTTCCTTGTTGGTGTTGTTAATTCAGGATTAGTATGCAGTTAAATTCTAACTTCAGGTGCAAAATCCGAAACTTCTTCATGGGTAGGTGCGCGAGTGCGACGTCGAACATACGTCGTCAGCTAACGACCGGGAGAAGGGACGGGATTAGTTAGACCGAGCTAAGAATGATTTGACTTGACAGTGGGACTCAGGGAGAGTACAACAACGGGATGCTCACAGTAAAAGTGCTTGCCTTGTCTGGACAGAGAGTAGGGTATATTGAGTACACGATTATTACTCAGACGGCAACAAACGCGAGCAATTTAACTAGGAAGTTCAATCGATGTTGGGAAAGTGAACACGTTGGCCGGATCAACAGCAAGTTTGATGGCCTGAAGCCGTGGGTAATGGGCGCCATAGTACCGATGTTGCCCTATGGTAGATGGATTGAAGCGCAGATCCCAAGTAACTTTTGGTAGGCACTCACAATTAGCAAGGCGATCATCAACGTAGTTTGGGTATGCCCTGTCAAGATGCAATTAATATCCATTCAGTCACGGAGGTTGTGGCGTTCAGGTCACCCGTAATCCCAACCAGGGTTATTACTAATCATACAATCTGCCATGGCTACAGGACGATCAGTCTGGAAGATATGGTATCATACGAAGGACTAACCGTCTGCAAAGTTGAATCCTTCTTGTGGATACGGAGGTTCAGTATTCGATGTCGACGTATACATTTGGAATGTAAACAGAGAACTTCGGTGCGCAAACGCAGTGTCGTTCATAGGTACGGAGCTAATCGCCGAATGTGTTCCACCATACACTTCAACTTCAACAATCCAGCTCTACGCAACATCATAAGAGGACACATGACGGATGCGAGATGACACCACTTACCAGAGATGTAGTATATCCTTCACTGGCGAGGTACGCCATCAAGCCTTCCCAAGCTTCCCTCGAGGAGACCTCATTCGCGGGGGACACGACTGACTTCGCATAGAAGGTATCGTGTGTATCAGGAGCGAGACTAGTGTTAAGATTCGTACTGAAGCCGCCGCCAGGATATTGAAGGCTTTCAACGAAGGTTCCACCTTGATGGATCACACTCGCTGGCGGGGGCATCCCACTCAAGAAAGGTTCCAGGGTAGCATTTAACTGTTGCGGATCGAGGTACCAGCCACCAGTTAAGCCGAAGAGGACTTGCCCTCTGGGTGCTCCGGGGAGGAAAAACAACATAGGGCCCAATTCGGGCGGTATGTCGGATTGTACGAAGTTTTGAAAGTCCTCCAAAGCTTGTGTGGCATCCGTGATATTGAGGATCCATGTATACGTGAAAACGGTCCCTGAGGATGGAGCGGGATGAGTGTTGAACTCGATAGATGTGGCAATTCCGAAGGAGCCGCCAGCGCCGCGTACAGCCTGCATGAAGGGTGAGAAAGCATTGCCTGGAGGCTCTGGACCAGACGCACCCAGAAGAGGTCGGGATGCTCGTTTGCCGAAGTCCTGACAAGACTGCCGTTCGCAAGTACGAGATCGACGGAGACGATGTTGTCCAAGGTCAGACCCCACATGCGAGACGTGAACCCAAACCCGCCGTATGCTGATCCCTCTTTAACAGAGATAACACGTAGTATCTTGTAAATGCTTACCTGCATGTCCACCAATTCCGACGTATGGGCATGTTCCATGAGGAATAGCACGCCCATGGTCTCCTAGTGTCAAAGCGATGTCTCCGAGCCTATTTCCTGTTCCCACTCTAGCTACGTTGTTGCTTGGGTCGATTGTTATCGTCTTGAATGATCTCAGATCGACTACTACGGATCCGTTCCTCCCTCCAAGTCCATTCGCTATGTAGCTGTGCTGATACCGATCATGAGATTTAGGACTACATGGTTAGAAGAACACTCACTCCACCGCTTTGCGCAACTACGGTGTAATTGAGGCCGGATCCTATTTTAACAACATCGGAGACTTGGTCTGGGTTCGTCGGAAACGTTACAGCTGAAGGCCGTACAGTGAGCCTACGGTTGTCTAAGAAGAATCCAGTGAGGATTAAAACTGCGATTATTAAGCTGAAGAGAGCAAACCCACAAGGTGTTGTGATGTTTATGTATTCGGGATCATCTGGGGTTAGGAAGGATATCCCTTTCTCTGTCAAGAGTTCTGGGAGTCCAGCAAGGACCTTCGTGAGCAAGGCGCCGCCAACAATCAAAACGCCAATCAAGTGCATGAGAACTTGGGGGTTCAAGCAAAAGGTGGACTCTAGGGCTTCGCCGTGTTGGCCAGGTTTTATCCCCATCAATATGTATGGGGGTTACACGGTAAACTTACCTATCCCTGCATTGTTACATTGTGGAGAGTGGAGAAAGCACGAGGGTCACTCTTGGTTCGCTGACACCCCCTGTTCGCTGTCCCGAGAATATATCGATTCTCGGTGAACCTACGCACTTCAAACTGTATATACCACTTGTTAACGGTAGTCCTGACACATTCCAGGTTGTTTGAAGTTTACACCTTGGGTAAATAAAAAATTGAGCTTTCCGCTGCTTTTCACGCTCTGCCAGACAATGCCGAAGCGGAGTGCAAATAAAATGATCATATCAATCACATGTTTTGGTGCCATTTCGAAATTTCATCACAAGCAGCTGAAGCAGCTGACTGCACTTGAGTTGATGTGCTTCAGGACCACTACATTGCTCCAGCACCTTTGTGCTCGCCCTTGCTCGTACATCAAACATCACATCAGCCAATACTATCCCCAACCCCTGGTTCGCTCGGACCATTGCTTCGCTCACCCCACAATATATCTCTCCTCTTACTGTGCCTACGACCTTCATAATTTACTGTTGGTACCCTAGGAACATTCTTAACACTTTCCCAGTGGTTTGAAGTCCGTATCTTAAGTAGAAAGAAATATAGGTTTTCTGCCCTTCGTCACGCTCTGCGAGGATATGCCAGGTAGGAGTTCGAAAAAAGTGATCCCATCAACTACAACGTCACCTCTTGCTCTCGAAATAAGTTACGTCGCGGCTTTCTGTGCTCGAGTCTCTCACTGTGTCTACCTATGCCAGCAGGTTGTCAAAGGAGGAGGGCATATGAAGACCCAGATTACAAGGAGAAGATCCAAGAGGCAATTGAGGAGCCGAAGAACACTACCTACTCAACAATTAATGCTGCTGCCAATGCCTTCAATGTGCATACTCATGCAGATTTACAGAATAAAATGTAATTGATCTAAGGTGAAGAACATCACTCTTCATGACCACTACTGTGGACTTCATCAAAATCCTGTCACTGCCTCCTCACAACAGCAGCTTACTGGAGGTTGAGACAGCACTTGTTGATTGGATAGAGTGCAAAGGTGCTTCTGGCACTTTACTTGATTGTAAACAGTTGGAGAGCTATGCATCTGAGCTTGCAGGTCATCAAGCTAGGACAAAATGGCTGAAAAAGCTGCATGTTTGTCACCCTAAGCTCACTATGTCCAAGGCTCAGAAACTGGATCTGATATGTGCAAAGAACTTGAACAAAACTAATTATAATGACTTTGCTGATATATTTGAAGCACTCCATGCAACTTATGGTGGGATTCCACCTGAGCACATTGATAACATGGATGACAAGGGAATACAAATGGGCAGTAGTCCAAAAAAAAAAAAACAAAAAAAAACAAAAAAAAAACAAAAAAACAAAAACAAAAACAAAAACAAAAACAAAAAAAAAGAGGGAAGCTTCATTTCTACCTGCATAATCACATTGACTGTTACTGGAGCTTATCACCATAATCAAGCTTATGTCAGTAGCAGGGATATCTATTCCACCCTCATTCATTCTCTCTAGTGGTCTATACCTGACTTATGCAAAATGAGAATCTATCTAGATAATGGCTTTTCACTTTTGTAAACATCTACACCACATTCAATTCTGGTTATAGTATTGTTGCATCTCCCAATGGCTGGACTGATAATGAACTTACTGCCCACTGGATTGAAAAAGTCTTCATTCCTTTTGCTTTCAAAAATCATATTTCAGAGATACCAATTCTCCCTATCTATGATGGCTATGATTCTTACAAGACTGTGGAGCTCCAGCACACTGTTTATACAGTTGATGACTACAACATTATTATTATTTTTTTGCTATCAAAACATATGCACAAGCTCCAGTTACTTGATAATGCTGTTTTCAGCCACATCAAACATACTTGGAGCTTCTATTGTAGCCACTGCTGTTATGGTTTCATCTATATGGTTTCATCTATATTTAGAGGTGCTGAGTGATCACAGTGTTTCATATGTTGTATCAG
>JAEUWK010000903.1:0-21583 GCA_018524425.1 Podaxis sp. AQ795752 | reverse complement strand
GAAAGGGAAGAAAGGTTAAACTGAATATGATCCACAGAATCCAAGTTGTAACCAAGGCTCCAAGGGTTTAATGGGCATGAAGTGAAGTCTGTAACAGTATTCCCCCCTTAGGGCTAAGCCTCCAAGGCCCAAGTCTGGACCAGACACCTGTCCTCAACTCTTTCCACCAGTTATAAAATGAGTGCCTTCAGATTGCAGATTTCATTTTTTCAATCCACACTATGACCATGCCTCAGCAGCCACACACCCAACCCCCTGCTGACCCCAACATGAAGGCAGCATTTGCTGCCTTCTACTAACATTAGCAAAAAGAGAAGGCAAGCTTGTCTGCACTGACCAAGGAAGCTGCCCTGGAGGTGGGCTTAAGCAAGAAATGAGGGAAATTGGAAAAGATGGAGGCAGGTGGATCAGCAGAAAAGGCAGAGAGGAAGAAGAAGAAAAAGGCGAGGAAAGCTGAGGAGAAGCAGAAATGGCATGAGGCAGAGCAGGCAGAGCAGAAATGGCTAGAGGAGAAACAAAGGCAAGCAGTGGAGTGGGCAGAGGCAGAAAGGAGACAGCAGGAAGAAGAAGAGAGGGCTAGGAGAGAAGCGGAGAAGGCAGAACAGGTCTGGCTGGAGCAAGAGAAAGAAAAGCAGAGGAGGCAAGAGCAGAGGTGAGCAGAGGAGGCAAAGAAGGTGGAAGCGGAGGTGGAGGCATGATGGAGGAACAGGGGAAAAGGGAAGGCTGCTGATGTAGAGGCAGACCTGAGCAAGGACCTAGAGGTCCAAATTGTAGACCATCTGGTAGGATTGAGAATGTGGCTTTCTTATAAGATGGAGGGCAATAAATTGTGTTGCTATTGCCACCAGATAGGAATAAAGTGCCTTAGGCACAAAAGTAAGTGACTTGAATGCTTGCTGAATATGTCACTGACTTGACCTTCTCTGCAGAGGATCAGATACACTTCTGCACAGGGTGTTATCAGAAAAAATCCCATTGTGAGCCTTTTCTCATAGAGGAGGAAACAGATCAGAATCCACAGGAGCTGCAATGCCCTATACCTCACTTTCTTAACCTGTTTACTTGGGCAGGTAAGGACATCACAGAGTCTGAGGTAGGAATACTGGGGGCACTCCACAGTGTGGTAAGTGCCAATGTGGAGGATGGGATTGGTGGAAAGCTGACCCTAGAGTATGGTAGGTACCTCATTATGGCCCCTAAAGCAAAAAATGGGTGGCCCTTTTTACAGACCTAACACAGACCCCCATAGAGGCTGTCTGTACCCTGACCACAGAGATATCCACCCTCTAGAGGGTTCAAGAGGAGACAAACACCCTTATAAGGAAGGCATACCAGATTTCAGAGACAGATATTCCATAGCCTTGGGATCTGTCAGCAGACCAGAAGGAAGTGATGGAGAGAGTGGATGCCAACATGGAGAGTGGAGAGGAAATGCAGGTGGTGGACATGGAGACAGATGAGGATCAGAGTGGAGTGGAGGAACTGTGGAAGCAGAGGAAAACGGGTTGGAGGAGAAAGCAGAAGGAGAAGAAGAACAGGAGGAAGATGAGGACAAGGAGGAGGATGGATCTGAAAGCAAAGAGATAGAGGAGTAACAGGTCCATGCCTCCTGTAAAATACATAAAATCTTGGGACTTGTAAAATTGAAAGTTTTTTGGGTGCACTGCTAATAGTGTGAACAAGAAAATGAATAAGATGAGAACCAAGATCAGAAAATCAGCAGAAACATAAGAACAAGATGAGAGAGATCAGAGAGAAGACAGAGGGCCAGGCTTGTCAGGATAGCTGGCATGGAAGTCAGCTACTAACTTTTGTGCATGTTCAAGTTCCTTAGCTGTCAACCAACTAAACTCTTTGTCTGTACCTTCATAACTGGCCCAAATGACTTTGTACAGGAGCAGACATGTCCAGTGGCACCAGTCAATCTTAAAATCCACAATCCACTTGATCTCATATTTGGGTTTGTTGTCAATGATGACCAGAGGTGGAGGCAGAGGGACATGGTTAGGGATGGTGTTGGGAGTGGAAGGCTTGAGCATGGAAACATGAAAGACAGGATGAACAGCATGCATAGAGTCAGGAAGTAGGAGGGTAAAGGAATGGAAGCCAGCTTGAGCAATGATCTCATACCAACCTAAGAACTTCTCAGATAACTTCTTTGAAGATCTAGTAGTCTGGAAGAACTGGGCTTTGATGAAGACTTTATTACCAACCTTGAAGTCTGGAGTGGACAGATGACAGGTATTTGCAGACACCTAGTAATACTTCTGGGCTTGGGTGATTTCAGTCTTGAGGACAGAATGTAAGTTGTCAAGGTCAACTGTGAAGTCTTGGGCCCAGGCAGACACAAGATTGCATTCAGGATGGACAGAGATGGCAGGGTGATAGCCCTTGTTAGCAAAGAATGGAGAGACACTGGTAGTAGCATTAGGAGCATTGTTGTAGGCAAACTCTGCAATGGGAAGTAAATCAGCCCAATTGTCCTGCTGATAATTGCAATATACTTGGAGGTATTGTTCAAGCATCTGGTTCATCTGCTCAGTCTGTCTATCGCCTTCTAGATGATATCTGGATGTGAAGTGCAGCTTCATATCCAGAGCCTTGCCCAAGAACTGGAAAAAGTGCAAGACAAATTTGGAGCCACAATCAGATGTGACATGCAAGGGGACACCATGCTTCAAAAATACATGGAGGATGAATAGGTGGGCAAGTTCAGCAGAGATAATGGTGTTGTAGGTTGGAATCAAGATACTTTGCTTGGTAAGATGATTGATGATTACAAGGATGGTATCAAAGCTGGAGGACTTGGGAAGCTTTCATTACATTAACCACCTTCCTTTCTCAGTAACTACTACTAGCATCTCAGTGGCACAGTTATTCATAGTACAAGGAATACACAAACCAGTCCTAAATTATTATGACAAACTCTAAGGAAAGTAGTGGAATCCTTGAAAGTGTGAAGAAAACTGCCAGCAATATCAAAGCCAGTGTAGTTTGTCCATGCTATTCAGGCACTAGTTTAGTGCCCTCCACCACTCAACCCTGGGCTACTTCATGTGCTGTCTTCAATGATATTCAAGACAATGATGATTTCATTCATTGTCCCCCATCCCCTATTCCTTCACTTGGCAAGTGGTCTGTCTCAACAGATCACATGCTCTCAGAACAAACTTGCAAGAGTTTCAAACTCAATAATGACAATGATGCTGCTGCCATTGCCCACATAAGTGATGACAATTATAATGATGATGATAATGCATCCATCTCAAAGTCTATTGCCCAGTCCCTTGCACTGGTATGTGAGAAGCTGGACATATTCCCAGAGATTGCCCCTTCCTCTCACTGCATGTTGACACCAGCCCAAGCCTTGGTGTCATCATATGGCTGTGTCCCTCCCACTCCAGGAGGGGCATGGGATGAATCCCAACCCTTGGATCCCCTCTCAGATATCCCCACTTTTACCCCCATCTCCTTCCTGGATGACTTGGAGCCTCAAGGCAAGGGCCTTGTGTCCTGCAGAGCAGATTGGTCATCTGCCCACAAAGCACTTTGTGATGCCTTTGATATGATTGACATCATAAACACCAGTAATGCTATGGGGCTTAATTGCCTCAATGCTTTTCTAAGTTTTACTTCTTCCTGGTTGGGCAACTGGGCTGAATCAGGAGATCTTTCCTTTTTTGAAGGTGTCCCCCATTTAATTTGTATTCTCCAGATCATTGCACACTCTGAGCAGTTGCGCAACATTTTGGTTTCTTACAATGGCCACTGTCTTAAACTATATGACTTCATGTCCATGCAGTTCCCCCCTTTCCACACCCTTTCCCCCTCTCCTATGCCCATGTCCACCAGGCACCATCAAGAATGCTGGGCTGAGAAGGCACTAGCAAAGTCCTCCCCTCCTGCCAAAGATGCTACTGAGAATCCCCAGGGCTCCTCCCTCCTCCCTTCTTCTGATGCCACTGGGCATCTCCAGGACTCAGACTTACAATTCAATAGGGACACTGCATGGGCCATCATCCTATCCCACCTCCCCAAGGATATACAGAATAAGCCAGGTGAGTCATCTGGTTTAAGTAAAGATATTGATATGTTTCCCCCCCTCCCCATTCCTCCTGCTGGCACAGTTGAGACCTCCAGGCCAACTGGTGCTAAACCTCAGAATGCTTGGCAGATTGCTAGTAAGCACTGCCCCATCAGCAAACCAATAGCCACTCAAGAACAGTGTAAGCCTATTGTCACTCCACCCTACCCTCCTCCTTCTCCAAAAGCTCTCCCTCCCTCACAGCTAACCCCCCTTGGTCCTCCTCCCCCTGTCAACAATTCTACCCACTCATCAAATCACAGGTCCACTGCCCCATCTCCCTCCACCCAAAGAGCATCATATGCAAAATCTGCAATGACCCCAACCCCCTCCTTTCAGTCTGAAGAGCTCATCAAATATGCAGCTCTTCAGAACCAGTTTCCCAACATGTTGCTGGTCAACATCATCAACTTCCTGTGCTCTTCTGGGACATCAAATCCCCCCCTCCTCCATCCAAACCCTCCTCTTGCCCCTCTCCTCAGAAACCAAAGGCCACTCAAGGACCATCACACAAAAATATCATTGTCCCTTTCAATGATATCTTCAAACCAATTATGATCACCTCACTCAATTTGGTGGTCCGTAATTGCAATAATGCCCTCTACCAAAAAGGGCAAACTCTCAAAGTCAAATTAGCCAAAATGAGTGAGAAAACCCTTTGGCTGAATACAAACCTAGTAGCCTCTGATGAGGATCTTTCCATCATCAAAAAAGGCATCACCAACTCCAATTGGTCTACTTTGCTTTTCTAGACATCCAGGATACTGTGGCTCCTGCCCTCCTAATGTCAAAGTCCTTCATCAAATTAACCAATCTCCCATACCTCAGGGAGGATGGCACCCCTCACACCTCTGATGATTTTGCTGAAGTCATCAAATCTTCCTCCTATGCCAACATTACCAATCACTTAGTCAGCAAACTGCAATTCAGCTGAGTCTTGCCTCACTCAGATTTGGCAATCCTCTTTTTTGACCTCTGGGACTTGCAATCCACCACACAGGCAAAGTTATTCATTAATCACACATTCTTCTTCAAGAACTGCATGTGCACTTTCAGAGGAGCAACAATGAGGACTGCCAGTCCTCTTTGTAACCACTGTTGGAGATAGGGTCATCTGACCCACCTTTGCAAAGCATGCAACCCCAGATGTGCCATCTGTGGGGACCCACACCACACTATTAACCACTGTCACAATGGATTCTGTTGCCACAGCAAAACTGGACCTATCCCTCACCCCCCAACCCCCCATAATGTTAAGGAGTGCCCTCATGTAACCTTCTTCCACTGCCTTTCATGTGACTCTCAAGATCATCATGTGAATAGCAACAAGTGTCTGTTCTTCTGTCACCGGTTTGACTGGGAGTGGATCAACAAAAAGCTCCAAAAGCTTAAGGTGGAGAAAAACTGCCATGATTTCAACTCTAGGGCTGTAAATGTCTAAAGGACCTCTTCATCACCCCACTTTACTCTCCTCAATTCCTATTTTATTTTTCAATGTTCATCATTTGTTTGACACTGTTGACATCCTCTTGAACAAGCCCATGTTTAAAGACATTCTCATCTTATGCATTTAGGAACCCTCCTTTCAAACTATTCACAACATCCCATCTTCAGATAACTCTGAAGGAATTCCATACAAAGGCACCAATTATAACCCTAACTGGCACATCCTTGTACCAGACAGTGACCATCCTAGAGTTGCTACATTCATCCACAACTCTTGTAAATCTTTGTCCCTTATGTCACACCCAGACATTATTTCTTTGTCTGACTTCCAGTTAATTTTGCTCTCTTTCCCTATAAGAAAAAATTTTTTTCTTAACTGCTACTTTGAACCCTCTGACAATTCCTCCCTCAACTACCTCGAATCTTGCTCCCACCTCTTCCCTAAAAACATTATTTGTGTAGGGGGTAATTTTAATTCTTATTCACTAGAATGGGATAAACACATCCTCCATCATTCTGCTTGTGGTGATCTTCTTATGGACATCATGAATGACATAGGCCTTACAATCTCTATCCCAGACACTTTCAAATATACTCACATCCCTTTTGATGCTACTAAACACCCTTCTGTCATTTGATGGCAGACAACATCTTCTGCTCCAACTTCCTCCTCTTCACATCCAAATGTGTAGAACATTCCACATGGCCAGAACATCTTAAATCCTCCACCTCCATCATCATCCCCAAGCCTAATAAACTGCATTATTCCACCCCTAAAATGTTCTGGCCTATAGTCCTCCTCAATACCCTTGGAAAGCTTATTGAAAAAATGATCTCTGCAAGGATGCAGTTTGAGGCTGCTCAACTAAACCTTGTCCACCCTCTCCAATTTGGCAGCATCATGCAGTGCTTTACTGAAGACACTGGAGTATACATCACCCATCTCATGCCCTCTGGGTAGTGCCAAAAACTCAAATCTAGTGTCATTACTTTTGATGTTGCACAATTCTTCCCCTCTGTCAACCACTCCATCCTTTGCTCCATTCTCACATGACATGGGTTCAATTCTAGCCTTGTCAATTTCTTCACTGATTACCTCCAAAATAGGTACACAACATACTCATGGAACAACAAAACATCACCCAAATTCCCCACATCAGTTGGAGTTGGCTAAGGGTCTACCCTCTCCCCCATCCTTACAGCTCTCTCCCTTTCCCCCTTCATGTACAAATTTGCCAATGACCCTAGAGGCAAGATTGTCTCCTTTGTAGATGACAGTCTTATTTTAGTCCAATCTGAGTCTTTTGTCACTAACTGTTGTCTTTTGTCTCAGATTTATAAATCAATTGAAACCTACTTACTCCACCTAGGTTTTGTCCTTGAAAGAGACAAGACTGAAGCATTTCATTTCTCTAGCTACCCCTTCCGGGACCCAAACCCCCCTGTCACCATTGACCCCTCCTTCACCATCACTTCTAAACCCTATCTCCACTATCTTAGTTTCTGGTTTGACAGAAATCTCACTTTCAAGGAACATGTCTGGTTCTACTCAACCAAGGTGCTCTCCACTGTTTGATGCATGCACATGCTTGGCAACTCAGTTTGCAGTCTCTCCCCTCTCCACAAGAGACTTCTCTATCATTTATGTGTGGTTCCTATAGCCATGTATGGCTACCATCTCTGGTTTAACCAAAATTCCAGATATCATGGGCTCATCAAGTCCCTTCAGCACATGCAAAGACAAGCCACCCTCTGGATCACCAGTGCATTTTGCACCACTCCTACTTTTTTTTTTTTTTTTTGTTCAACAATGTATATATCAGTGCTCAGATGCAGTCCTGTTGTAGTATACACAAAGTAACTACTCTATAATAATGTGATGGGGGGGATCAGCTTCCCCCAGGCCAACATGTGCTTGCCTCCTGAGGGCTACCAAGCACAGGATGAGGGCAGTGCATTGGAACTGCCAGACTCACTACTCCCCAGTCCAGTCCCTCCATCCACCTCCCTTGGCCTCTGGGAGCTGACCTCAAAGAGGCCTGCAACCAGACAAATGGGTCACTTCCCAGTTAACTGCTACTAGCAAAAGCCGGCAGACACCAAGGGTGGCAGTAGGTTAGATATCAATTTGCCATAAAGGACTCTAAGGTCTATAACCAGACTGGGTTTGGCTGTTATCCAATACCCAAGGGATCAGTCCTGAAGGTGAATGCCATGGCGTTCTTCTTCAGGAAGTCTATCAAGTCGCCAATGTAAATCAACCCCTTGATGTGATCCTTGAAGCATACACACCACTGCAAGATATGATCCTGCATCTTGACAATAGCCAAGCTACAGGAACAGGAGAAATTCTCCTGAGGAAAGAATCAGATCTTGTAGGACCCAATGGGGTTGTGTCCAAGGACACATCTTGTGAAGTGTGCTGTGAGACCCAGCGGAGCTCCACAAAGAAGAGAAAGCCAAGTACTACCAGAGTGGTACCTTGGCTGAATGAGCCTCTTTGAGGCTGGGTCCAGGACTTTGAGAAACTGGTGACCCCTGTACTTCAGTGCCTGGAAAAGACCCCTCCAGGCATTGATGCATGCCTGAACTGAGCTCTTGAGTTTCTGGTTCAGGGATCTAGCTACTTGTGACCCTATTGCCACTGGTAGCAATGACTTGGCATGCTTGTGTGCTGCCTGATGAACTTCCAAGGGTTTCCCTGATGGGACTTCCCAGAACTGAATCTTCCTCCCAGGCTGTGACAGCCATGGTGTAAGAAGTCTAATGACAGCCAGAGCATGGACCTGCCCTGGCTTCAGGCTAGGGTTGACTATTTGTTTGGCCAAAGCCAGAAAATCAGTCCAGACCAAAATAATATCAGCACCTGCCAAGCCAATAGCCCAAGCAAGTGCCAACCAAATGGCAAAAAGTTTTGCATCAGGGGCAGTAACATTGCCTACTGCTCTCCTGGCTGCATGGACCAGGTTTCCATGATAATATATCAAGGCAGCTGAGACTGCTTGATAATAGCCATGTGTGGGCCAACTTGCATTGGTACCACAATAGGCTGTGCCAGGGGACTGTTCTGCCCTCCTAAGGATGCTGTCCATCTGCTGTAGATACCTTACATGATCTTCAAGATCACATGGGATAGATCGGAACTTGATCTGGTCCCAAAACCTATCAAGTAAATGATGGCCTGGCCTGGCTTCATCAGCATCAGGCTCAAACTGCTTACTAATCTTGTCAAGTTGATCATGCAAAGTGATGAGTGGACCACTTGCTTTCTCACATTGTTTATTGGTCATGAGAGCAATGGATCTGGGATGTGGTGGCATACCCATAGAATGATCTACCCTCAACAATGCTTGTAGGACATGGTTGGGAAAGAGCGTATGAAGATGAAAAGTGGCTCTCTTAGCCAGTTTTCTCAAGTGCAAGTGGATGGGGATGAGGCCAGCTAGGGCCTTGGCCCCCCCTGAAGGAGATGTTTAGAAAGTGCTAACAATTCACAATGTGGCCTTATGCTGCATCAAGGTGAGATTTCTCAGGAGCATCTTATTGTGTGCCCCTGGGTAATACCATAGGCGGTATCCATAGGTGGCTATGGGTACCACACATGCTCTATAGAGGGTCTGCTTCTGGTCTGAAGTCAAACCCCTTGACAAGTTACCCAACATCCCCATCACCTTAACAGTCAAGAGGGATTTGGTGGAGTAGTATTGGATATGCTCCTTAAAGAACAGTCACCAATCAAAGTAAAACCCAAGATACCTCCAATAGGTCTTGGGTTGAAGAGGGGTGTCTCCACTGAACAGGGCAAAGCCCAGATCAATCAGAGGATTATCATCTCCTGGCTTGCAGGAGAAGTGAAACAGCTCAGATTTGGAGTGCTCCAAAACCAGCATAAAGGCTGCAAATAGCCTGAATATAATTGCATGTGCCTTTTTGAGCATGTGCAGGTTACTATCCCAGGCCTTCACCTGGGCAATCAATGTACCATTGTCCACATATGAGAGGAGGGTGGTCTGAAGATGCTTGGCTTCCATATTGAAAAGCTTCATTAGGGGAGCTAAATACAAAGCTGACAACACTGGAGATAGGGCAGAACCCTGCCCAACCCCAACATCCACATCCATCAGATCTAAGGAGAATTGCCCCCAAAGGTAAGAGGTGGCACACCCCACAAGATAAGAAGCAAAGAATTTTCTCACATTGGGGGGGAATCCCTGCTTTGCTAAAATAGCCATGAGCATATCATGGTTAAGCAATGGGAAGAACTAAGCAATATCAAAAGCAATAATGCTTGTCTTGAGACCCTTTGCCCAGCCACTCCTGATGACATGGGTAAGGAACAGCCTGGCATCTTCTGTAGACCTCTGTCAGATGCCACCAAGCTGGTTAGGATGGAATACTCCATATTTGATGAAGTCAAACTGAAGACGTTTAGATAACATCTTCTCAATAAGTTTCCCTAGAGTATTCAGAAGCACTATGGGCTGGAATGACTTTGGGATTGAGTAGGAGGGTTTGCCGGGCTTAGGGATAATAACTGAAACTGACTCCTTGAAGTGCCTTGGCCAATAGCCCACCTGTAGGCAGCTATTGGCCAAAGTGCGAAACACATTGTGACAATTCTTGTTCACAATCATATCTTTCAGGTGCAACCATGTAACATGGTCGGGTCCTGGGGCTGAGGCAGAAGAGCAAGCTGCAAGAGCTTTGGTCAGCTCTGTCTGTGAGAAAGGGACCTATTCCTACTCAGAGAGCAATGGAAGAGGGTCCAAGATAGAGGCATTAGGTTGCTGGTCCAATGCCAAATTGTATGTCCCATGGAGTGTGCTCCATAGGTCATTTAAGTTATGACAGGGACATCCATTATAGGTAATGGCCTCCACTACTGGTACTTTGTGCTATTTGACCCACTCCATTAGGTCCCACAGGTGCTTGTTTATAGTGGCTATCTCTGTGATCTTCTCATCAAAGAATGCCCACTTGGCTTCCCTAATAGCCCACCTAAACTCAGCCCAGTCTTCAGGGGACGCTGAGGCCCAATGTTGACTGAGCGCTGCTTGACACACACCATTCCACCAGGGTTTGGAACATGACATTATGTTGACCTCCTTGGCACAGGAATCCCATGCCCTGGAAAAGATCTTGGAGATGTCAGATGTCATCCCCTCAACCTGGTTGGGGTTAAGAGGCTCTCTACCCTGCACCACTCCTACAGGTGGGGTTGAAGCCATTGCTGGCCTCATCTCCATCCAACTTCATCTCTTCAAACTTGCCAAGCAAAGCTCACTCTGGTTCCACACCCTCCCCTCCTCCCATCTCCTTAAACTCCTAACATAGGATGTCAATCCCCTAGATGCCTGCCACACCAAACAGCACTTAACAGTGCTTGACTTTGTTTCTGATGCTCAACTGGTCACAGACCAGTTCCACCTCTCTTGCTTCCTTGCATAACTGTTCATCTATTATTGTTTTCATGGACTTTATATCTTCCACTAAAAAACTATTTTCTTTCAGCCCTTACAGTGCTCATCAGGACACCATTGCACTTGCTGCTCTCCTCCACAAATGGCTTTTCTCCTCTCCCTCCAATCACATCCACTTCTGGTTGGTCCCCTTGGCAGCTAGCTGGTCAGTCCACTTCCAAGCACACTAGCTTGCAAAATCACTCTGTGTTCCCAACAACAGATGCCAGCCCTACCACACATCTCTTGGCTTTGTCTGCAACCATTACACCCATAAATGTCTCTTAATGTGGCATTTGCTTATGGACAAACCAATCTATCGCAGTCATTTATGGCTCCAGCTCATTAACCCAGCCAAACAAACCCTCATGCCCAAGTACTTCAATGGTGGATCTTGGCTTAACTTCCCCCTCAGCAAAAATGCCCAACTATGCACACACTTCACTCAGTGCATTACAAATCACATGTCCATTGGCATCTTTCAACAGCACTTCTTTCCTGGGTGCTACATCACTTTCTGTCCATGCAGCAAGCCACTTGAGACTTGCAACCACATACTTGACAACTGCCCCCATTTCCACTACCCATACAGGGAACATGATGGCTTCCATCCAGTTCCTGGAAAAAAACCCTGCAGCATTCTCATTTGTTGACCAAATCCAGGGACCTATCACACAGGAGGAATATGCCACCTGCTGCCTTACTAGGAGAGAGCACCTTGCTATCCATGGCATTCCAGATGTCCACTAAAGAGGGTCTCCCTTTCTTTCTCCCCCCTCTCCCCCCTTTCCCTCCTCTCAAAGTGACTGATTAGGTTAGCTCATCTGTTCTTTCTTACTTTCTCACATATCTTGTAGTCATCTCTTGTAGTTGTCTCTTCCATTGTCTCTCATAATTGTCTTATTTTCCCTGTTTTTCTCTCTAGTTTTGTTCTTGGGACTGCTATCACACACCTGTTTGTATTAGCTTGTCTAGTGCAATAAACTACAATTTTTTTTTTTTAAAAAAAAAAAAAAAAAAAGACTTAGGGAACTTCTCAATGAAGTCCATGGAGATGGAATGCCAAGGGCAATCTGGGATAGGGAGTTGCTTGAGGTTTCCATATGGCCAATGATGCTGTGACTTGCTCCACATACAGGTTACACAGCTTTTGCAAAAGTCCTTGATGAAGAAGCAGACATTTGGCCAGGTGTAGTCACAGCAGACCAACTTTAGTGTCTTGTTCTGACCAAAGTGTCCAGAAAGCATATGATCATGCTTATACTGAAGGACTTGCAAGTGGAGGTCATTAGAATCAGGAATGTAAATGTGGCCATCAAGATGGAGGAAACTGTCCAAATCCACAGACCAGTGACCTTGGGGGTTAGAGATATGCTTAGTGGCAAGGGAATCAGAAGGAAGAGCAGAAAGGATGTCAGAATGGAGCTGCTTGTAGTCAAGGACCATGGCCACTCAGAAGGAAAGGGAAAAGAGGGAGGTGGCCTGGACAGAGGCCACAAGTTGCTCTTGAGTGAAGACAGGTCTGAAGTTGTGAGGATTTACCATGGCATAACTATTATTCCCCCCTTTAGGATAGACATCCCATCATCTAGTCAAAGTGTCTGGTTTAGTTCTGAGGCATCTGGGACAGAAGCGGATGACAAGATTGAACTGTGACAAGCACTCTGACCAACAAGCCTGGCAATGAGTCAGAACTTTAGTAGTAGAGAAATACTCAAGGTTCTTGTGATCAGTGACCACATCAATGGGTAAGGTAGAGCCTTCAAGATAGTGTTGCCAGATACAGAAAGCTTCGAAGATGGCCAGAAGTTTCTTGTCATAAGTATCATAGTTAGATTTGGATGCATTGAAAGTGTGGGAATGAAAAGCAATAGGATGACTGTCACCATCAGGAGCAATTATGGAAAGAATGGCAGCTAGGGCATAGTCTGATGTATCAGTCTCAACAATAATCTGAGAGTCCAGAATCCAGTACATCAAGACTGGAGCTGTGGTGAAAGCCTTCTTGAGCATCTTGAATGCTTTGTGATACTCCACTGTGAAGTTCCAGGGAGCACCCTTGTGGGTGAGACAGGTCAGAGGAACTACAATGTCAGAATAACCATGAATGAAACAGTGGTAGAAGTTAGCAAAACCTAGGAAGGACTGAATGTCCTTGACTTTCTTTGGCTTGGGCTAATCTTGAATGATCCTGACTTTGTCTTTGGACATCTTGAGACTGTCTGGGGACAAGATATAACCAAGGTATTTGACTGCTTCCAAATGAAACTTGCACTTGTCCACTTACACATACAAGCCATGCTTGTGGAGCTAACTGAGGACTTTCCAGACATGTTGCTTATGTTGGGAGATATTGTCCAAGTAAATCAGTATATCATCAAGATAGATAGTAATACATATGTCTAATAGATTGCCAAAGATGTCATTCATGAAGTGCTGTTGGCTTGGTGGGTACTGACACTATTTTGGTCTGGACTGACTCTCTGGCATCAGCCAAGAGAGTAGTCGACCCAAGTCCAAAGCCAGGGCAGGTTCATGCTCTGGCTGTCATCAGACTTCTTACCCCATGGCTGTCATAGCCTGGGAGGAAGATTCAGTTCTGGGAAGTACCTTCAGGGGAACCCTGGGAAGTTCATCAAGCAGCGCATGAGCATGCCAAGTCATTGCCACCAGTGGCAATAGGGTCACAGGTAGCTAGATCCCTGAACCAGAAACTTAAGAACTCAGTTCAGGTGTGCATCAATGCCTGGAGGGGTCTCTTCCAGGCACCAAAGTACAGGGGTCACCAGTTCCTTGAGGTCCTGGACCCAGCCTCAAAAAGGCCCATTTAGCTGAGGTACCACTCTGGTGGTGCTTGGCTCTCTTTCTCCTTTGCAGAGCTCCACCGGGTCTCATGGCATGCTTTACAAGATGTGTCCTTGGACACACCCCCATTGGGTCCTACAAGATCTGATTCTTTCCTCAGGAGGACTTCTCCTGTCCCTGTGGCTTAGCTATAGTCAAGACACAGGATCATATCTTGCAGCATTGTGTATGCTTCAAGGATCACATCAAGGGGCCGATTTACATTGGTAACTTGATTGACTTCCTGAAGAAGAATGCCATGACTTTCGCCTTTAGGACTGATCTCTCAGGTATCAGATAACAGCCAAACCCAGTCCAGTTATGGACCTCTGAGTCCTTTATGGCAAATTGATATCTAACCCACTGCCACCCTTGGTGTCCACTGGCTTTTGCTAGTAGCGGTTAACTGGGAATTGACCCATTTGTCTGGTTGCAGGCCTCCTTGAGGTTGGCTCCCGGAGGCTGAGGGAGGTGGACAGGGGAACCAGACTGGGGAGTAGCAAGTCTGGCAGTTCCAATGCACTGCCTTCATCCTGTGCTTGGTAGCCTTTGGGAGGCAAGCATGCATCGGCCTGGAGGGAGCTGATCCCTTCCATCATCTTATCATAGAGTAGTTACTTCATGTAGGCTACAACCGGACTGCATCAGGGCACTGGTATATAAATTGTTGAACAAAAAAAAAAAAAAAAGTCTTTCTTGATGATCTTGTTGAGTCCATAGAAGTCAACATAAAGGTGGAGAGAGCTGTCTTTCTTGTGGACAAAAAGGACCAGAGCACCATGTGAAGAGGTTGATGGATGAATGAAGCTGATGGACAAGTGTTCATCAATAAATTCCCTTAATGCTTCCAGCTCAACCTGGGATAGAGAGTAAATGGTCCTGATAGGAGGACTAGCACCCTCTTTCAGATTGATTTTAAGGTTATATGGATGATGCAGAGGCAACATATCCATGTGGACCTTGCTGAAGACATCAGCAAATTTGTGATACTCTGAGGGAACATTTGACAAATCAACAGGCTTGAAGGGCTGAGTGGACCCAGCAGAGACAGACAGAGAATGGATGTTGAAAGTAAAGGAAACTGAACCAGGAAGGCGAGACACACACAGGAAAGCTGCAGCACTGATCAGGCTAATATGAGGGCAAAGTGGAGGTAAATCGGATGGGGCAGAGGAATCAGATGCAGAGGACAGAGAGACCAGATCAGAAGTGGAGGAAGGTAGATCTGGATGGACCAGAAGCACAAAAGAAAGCACAGTGCAGAAAGTCAGAGCAGGGGTTGAAAAGGCTTGTTGCTGTGGCTAGAAAGAGATACTGTTTGAGACCTAGTCAATCAATGGATTGTAGTAGGTAAGCCAGTTGAGACCAAGAACCACAGAGCAAGACAAGTCCAACCAAGTGACATAGAAGTCCAAAGTCATTGATTCACTAGTAGGAAATGTAGCAGGGATTTTCACTAGTTCAGTTATATACAAGTTTGAAAATCCATCAAAAAGTCAAAGTTCTACAGAAGCAACACAGAATGTAGGAATCAAGCAATCACAAACAAGGGAAGAATCAATGAAGCAATGTGTTGAACCACTATCCACTAAGGCAGTCACAGTACCATCAGATGAAGGAGAATTGGAGGCAGATGAAAAAGCAAAAGATGGAGAGGAAAGGGGAACATAGAGAGCATGAGGGTCAGAAAGAGCAGACGCATTGAGTCAGAAACTCTCTGTAGCACAGACAAGTTCAATGTGGTCCCCAGTCTATACAGAGTCCTGAGGACTGCCCTTTATTTTTTCAAACCTGATGGGGGATTTGAAGGAGAGGGGCTTTTCACTGGAACCTCAGCTTGGGCTTGAGCCTGCTGACCTTTGGCCTTTTGATTAGAGGCAGATGGACCCAGAGGAGGACTGGATCTGGATGCCTTGCATAGGCAGTTGATTATCCAATGGTTAGCATCACTGCAGAACATATAGAGGTTGTTGTCAAAGCGATGTTGGTATTCTTGAGGGGTGAGCTTGCCATTCAGGCCAAGTTTATTGCCCAGAGATGACTTTGGAGCATTCCCGGACAAGTTTGGATGATTGCCAGACTGAGAGGAATTAGGAGGGGATTTGGCAGAGGACAAGTTAGGCTTCTGATTATTGTTGTTGTTGGACAAATTGCCAGGTTTCTTCTGATTAGGGTCATTCTTTGGGGGCTGCACAGAGCAGTCACTGTGACACTTATACTCATGCTGCCACTCCCAGTGACATTGGTCAATAAGACTAGCAACCCTTTTCATTTTGTCCAAGAAGTTGGGCTTACCCTCTGCCCAAGTAGCAATCAAGTTCTGAATATGATCCAGAAGGCCCCTGTAATAACAATGGCAAAAGACCAAGTCTGGCCATCTGACCAAGCTAGCCAGCCAGTTGAACTTGAGGTCATACTTGAGGATAGGTTGGTTACTAGCCATCTGGAGAGAGTCCAGCTCTTCAGCAGCCTCTCTGGTAGAGTCTGCAAGTCCAAAACAGGTTTTTATTTCTCTGATGAAGACTTCCCAGTTATTGAGAAGCTTGGGGTCAGACCAATCAAGATCTTTGGACCTGAGAATGGTTTAGAACCAGTCAAGAGCAGTGCTGTACAGATATGTGATAGCAAAGCAGATTTTGGAAGAATCTTCTGCAAACTGATGCGCATTTGAAGTGAAATAGAGGTAGCACTGGAAGACCTATTGGCAGATTTTGAGAGAGTCCAAACTATTGAAAGTGTTGGGTTCTTGGACCTTCACATGAGAGGGATTTGCTGGGCCAACAGAGTTGCTATACTCCAAGGAACAGAGGGTATGGGAGAGACAGCCAAGAGCATTGGCTAACATCTCCTGGAGGTCTTGATTTTCATTGTTGTCCTCACCAGGGTCATTGCCACCACCACCACCCTTGTCTCCAGGGTCTGGAGGGCCACCAGAATTTTCTTGTGAATACCCAGCAGAGGTTTGAGTTCTGGACTTGGCAGTAACTGTAGAAGATATGGTGGAAGAAAATTGATATGGAGTGGGAGTTGAAGAGAATTCACAATTTGTGCAGGGGAGAACAGGTTCTGGAATAGTGATTCCTTGAGCTTGTGCAGCACTATGTGTTGTAGATGGCATAAAAATTTGGAACAATACCAGAGGTCTGAGTCAGAATATACTGTTAAGACCTGACTCCAGATGGGGGCAGATGTGCATGGACACAGGGTTGAGGCATTGGCTTCAACTTATGTGTTGTGCCCTTTTGATACTATGATAGCCTCACTTGACCAACTACAGACTCAAGCAGACAAGCAGACAGAGAATAGACAGAGACAGGACAAGCCTGGACCAAGGAGCAGACTTGTAGCGGACAAGCAGGAGAGAGGAGGAAGATCTAAGTTGATATTCTGACTGAGGACTACAAACAGTAGTGATCCTACTTATATACTGGCAGTCAGGATAAAGTCCAGAAAGTAGTAGTTAAGTGAGAAACAATAGTAACTACTCAAAGGAAAATACAAGAAACATGTGAACTGATAACTGCAGTGAAAATACCAGAATAAGGAGTCCATCAGCAAAGCATCCAGATGTCTGATAGGACAGGAGTGGAAGTGAAACATCAGATAATGGAAAAACCAAGATAAGTGAGAGATAATCAAGGGTAAAGGGAAAAGCCATAGATAAATGGAAAAACACAAGATAATCAGATATGGAGATCAGATAAGGAAAATGACAGAAAGAACAAGGATGGATAAAAGTATTTACCAGGGAAAAGGTCCAATGGAAAGGGAAGAAAGGTCAAACTGAATATGATCCACAGAATCCAAGTTGTAACCAAGGCTCCAAGGGTTTAATGGGCACAAAGTGAAGTCCATAACACCCTGGAGATTTATTTGGAAGGCTCCCTCATCTAGTAGGAAGGAGGGAGATGACATAGTTGGTGCTCCAAAGCATCCCAATTCGACATGCTTCATGAAGCAGACAGACTTTGAGTCCAGGCCCCAAGTTATGGCCTGTGTCCATAACAGGCTCCTTAGGCTTAGACCATCACTTTGCACAGATTTAGTGGATCATAATGATATGCAGATGATTACCCTGTTTAATAGGGAGGATCACATTCATCTACTCAACATCTATTCTAATGATGAGAAAATGGCAGTCCAGGCTCTCTCTGAGATCTCTAACTCATTACTGCCCTTACACTATATGGATGGAGATTTCAATCTCCATTCAAGTGTGTGGAAGGAGTCTTACCCCTATTACCACTATTAGTCACAGACACTGCTGGATACAGCATCCGATCTTGGCCTAGATCTAGTGTACCTACTGGATCTAGGCCCTACTAGATTTCCCTTCACAGCATCTGATTGGCCATCAGTGATCAGTCTCATGTTTGTTCCAGTACAGGAGGCTCTTACAGTCCATTACAGGATTGAGCCTTCCATTCAGAGTATGTCAGACCACATGCTCCCATTATCATGCTTTCCATTGGCAGACTGTTGCTGGGGGGAAAGCACAGAGCTTTGCCTAAGGGATTGGAGGAGGAAGAAGACTTCTTCCACATATGCTCAGAGGAAATCTCTGTCCTGAGGGGCAGGGAACCTTGTAACTTTGACCAGGTCAAGGAAATGGCATCTGTCATTGCTGAGATCATTTCCAGGGCATGGGATTCCTGTGCCAAGGAGGTCAATATAGTGTCATGCTTGAAACCCTGGTAAAATGGAGTGTGTCAGGTAGCACTTAGTTAACATAGGGCCTTTGGGTCCCCAGAAGACTGGGCTGAATTCTGGTATGCCATCAAGGATGCTAAGTGGGTATTCTTCAATGAGAAAATCATAGAGATTGCCACTACAAATAAGTGTCCATGGGACCTAATGGAATGGGTCAAACAGCACAAAGTACTGGTAGTAGAGGCTATTACTTATAATGGACATCCTTGGTGGGGTGCACTCCACAGGACATACAATGCAGCATTGGACCATTAGTCTGATGTTTCTATCTTGGATCCTCTGCCATCTCTCCCAGAGCAGGAGTAGGTCCCCTTCTCACAGATGGAGCTGTCCAAAGCTCTCTCAGCATGCTTATCTGCCTCAGCTCCAGGGCCTAACCATGTTAAGTGGTTGCATCTGAAGGACATGATTGTGAATGATGATTGTCACAATGTGTTCCTCATGTTGGCCAATGGCTGCCTACAGGTAGGCCATTGGCCAAGGCACTTCAAGAAGTCAGTTTTGGTTATCATCCCAAAACCTGGTAAACCCTCCTACTCAACCCCCAAATCATTCAGGCCCATTGTGCTCTTAAATACTTTGGGGAAGCTTATTGAGAAGATGTTGTCTAAATGTCTTCAATTTGACTTAGTCAAGTACAGAGTCCTTCATTCTAATCAGCTTGGTGGTATCTAGCAGCAGTCTACAGAAGATGCTGGGCTGTTCCTTACCCACATCATTAGAAGTGGCTAGGCCAAGGGTCTCAAGACAAGTATTGTTGGATTTGACATCACTCAGTTCTTTCCATCACCCATGACATGCTTATGGCCATCCTAGTGAAGCAAGAATTTCCTTCCAATGTGGGAAGATTCTTTGCTTCTTACCTTGTGGGGTGTGCCACCTCTTACCTTTGGAGGCAATTCTCCTTAGATCCAATGGATGCAGATGTCAGAGTAGGGCAAGGCTTGGCCCTTTCTCCAGTGCTATCAGCTTTGTATCTGGCTCCCTTGATGAAGCTATTCAATAGGGAAGCCAGACCCTTACATGTCACCCTCCTCTCATATATGGATGATGGCACACTTATTGCCCAGGCTAAGGCCTGGGACATCAATCTGCAGTTGCTTAAGGGAGCATATGCAATAATCTTTAGGCTTTTCATAGCCTTCACTTTGGTTTTGGAGTACTCCAAATTAAAGCTCTTTTACTTCTTCCATAAGCTGGGAGATGATAACCTCCTGATCAATCTGGGCTTTGCCTCCTTCAGCAGGGATACTCCACTGCAGCCCAAGACCTACTGGAGGTATCTTGGGTTCTATTTTGATCAGTGTTTGTCCTTTAAGGAACATGTCTGATATTATTTCACTAAGTCCCTCTCAACTGTTAAGGCAATAGGAATGTTGGGCAATTCTTCAAGAGGTCTAACTTCAGATCAGAAGCAGACCCTGTACAGAGCTTGTGTGGTACCCATAGCCACCTATGAGTTCCACCTGTGGTACTATCTGGAAGCACAGAACAAGATGCTCCTAAGAAATCTTGCCTTGATGCAGCATAAGGCTGCATTGTGGATTAGTGGAGCTTTTCAAACATCTCCTTCTGGAGGGGCTGAGGCACTAGCAGGCCTCATCCCTATCCATTTGCATTTGAGGAAGCTGACTGAAAGGGCCCCCTTCCATCTGCATACTCTCTCACCCAACCATGTCCTTTGGACATTGATGGGTGTAGAACATTTTTTTTTTTTTTAATCTGAGTTTATTACAATAGACTAGCTACTACAAATGGGTGCACAATAGCAGTCCCAATACCAAAACTAGAGAAAGAGAAAGAAAGAAAAGAAAGAAGGAAGGAAAAAAAAGTTGAGCTAAAAGCTAACAATGATATATAGGGGTGAGAGAGAAAGAGATGACAGACTAACTCAAAGAAAAAGTTTTCACATGGAGGATGGTTGAGACACAAGAAAGTAGAAGGTGAAAAGATGAGGGAGCAGTGGAGCTACCTACAGGAAGAAGTGATAGGGAAATGAGATAGTCCTCAGTGAACATCTGGAATGCCATTTGCAGTAAGTTACTCTCTCCAGGTGAGGCGGCAGGTAGTAAACTCCTCTTGGGTGATAGGTCCTTGTATTTGGTCAATGAAGGAGAATGTGGTTGGGTTGTCTTCTAGGAAGTGGATGAGCCAGTAGAGACTGTCTTGGAATCCATAGGAGTAGTTGAAGCATTCACATTTGTTGAGGATGTGGTCATGCAATTTGAGTGGTTCTCTGCATGGGCATGATGTGATGTAGTGCCCAGGGAAAAAGCACTGACAGAAAGCACTGATGGGCATGTGATTGGTGATGCATCAAGTGAAGCATGTGCATAATTGGGCATTTTGGCCAAGTGGTGAGGATAGCCAAGTGCCACCTTTGGCATACTTAGGCTGGAAAGGGTTTTTGGCTCCATCAATGAGATTGAGCCATGAATAACTGTGGTAGGCTGGGTTGTTCATAAGATTTTGCCATTTTTCAAGGCAAACCTTGGTGTAGTGGTTGCAAACAAACCCAAGCAAGGTGTGGATTGGCTGGTGATGATTGTTGGGAAGCTGTAGTGACTTGGCAAGTTTGTGTGCTTGGTTATGGACTGACCATGATGCTGATGAGGGGATAGACCAGAAGTGGACATGGTTAAGAGGAGAGGAGGAAAGCCAGGAGTAGAGGAGAGGAGCAACTGCTATGGCATCTTGATGAGTGCTATGAGGGCTGTACAAGAATAAATATTTAGCAGAAGAAATGAAATCTGTAAATATGATGATAGAGGAGATGTTGCAAGAATGAGCATGTGAGAGAGAAGAAAAGAGAGCAAGATGGTGTACTGCGGGTGTCGTGTGTACGAGAGAAAAGAGAGTGAGATGCTTAGAGAGCAAATCTAACGTTCGCGAAACACGTTTGTAGGGGATAACTAAGTTCTATTCTTCTGTCTACTACAATGGGCAGGTATCTTATAGCTACAAAGTAAATGGCACAGAATGTTCGAGGAAATTCCTATACTACGGGTGAGACAATGGAAGGGAAAACTGATAGATAACC